>PITA01001794.1:0-181388 GCA_004023965.1 Spilogale gracilis
CCAAGCAGTCACCAGGCTCAGCGCTGTCCCCTGATCTCAATATCTTTGAATAAGAGTCTTGGATTCTATTTACAAATTTTCATTCATTTTGCAAAAAGACAATGATGCTGTAACTCTATATCATGCAAATATAGTTGGAACAGGACTTGGGCTAGTACTGTTAGGATACAAGCTCTACAGTCATAAAGTAAACGGTTTGCAGTCTCTGAAGTCTAATTATTTGCCCAGCAAAGGACTTGAAATCATTTCTCTGAGCTACAAATAAGTTGATGTTTCCAAATTCTAAGAATAGAAATGAACTCTGAAAAAGGAAATTGAATACGGTAAACCAAAGATAAGGTGGGATAAACTCAAGCCTCACTCTTTTGTCTGTGAGTTTCCTGTAGAAGGGAAAAACACCCTTTGTCAAAATTCAAATTGAAGAATTTAAAATTCTTACAATAAAAGTTTTTTTTTATTTTGAGATTTATTTATTTTATGGAGTATTTATTTTTTCTGTGACAGAGAGCATGAACAGGGAAAGAGGGAGAAGGAGACTCCTCGCTGAGCAGAGAGCCCACTGCGGGACTCCACCTTAGGACCCTGGGATCATGACCCGAGCTGAAGGCAGATGCTTAACCAGCTGAGCCAATCAGGTGCCCCAGGATAAAAGTTTTTAAGCAAAACTAAACTCTCAAAATTTACACTCAAGAAATAGCAATCAAGAATCCTTCAGGAAGGGGCGCCTGGGTGGTTCAGTTGGTTGAGCGGCTGCCTTCAGCTCAGGTCATGATCCCAGGGTCCCAGAATCGAGCCGCACATCCGGCTCCCTGCTCAGCGGGAAGCCTGCTTCTCCCTCTCTCACTTCCCCTGCTTGTGTTTCCTCTCTCACTGCCTCTCTGTCAAATAAAGAAATAAATAAAATCTTTTTAAAAAAAAAAGAATTCTTCAGTAAAAGGAAGAAGAGTGAAGTATCCACCACAGCAGTATTTTAAGGAAGGCTGTCCACGTCAACGTCAGCCACTCTCCCCTTTGTGAAGAGAGACACAATGCAGACAAGCTTACAAACGGAGAGACATCTCCCCAAAGGCTACATTCCTCCTCAGAGAAAGTCTGATCTGGGAAAATAAGGTTTGGGATCAAATTCTTAGTGCCATAGGTTAGTTGTTGAAAGTGAAGGACTTTTCTTTCTTTTTTTTTTTTTTGATGGTGTAAACATATTCCCCTGTTTTCGGGGAAGCTTTAAGCTGATGATGCCTAATAATAAGTCCAAATTATAGATAAAACATTACAAAGGCTGATAAGGGGAAATAATGATTAAGAAATAGTTAATTTCCTTCTGTATATGCACTTAATCCTTTTTAGTTCATCAGAAAAAAATAATACTTTCTTTAAAGATTCCAATTCCTGGACTCTGCTATCTGGATGGGATTAGAGGAGCAAAGGGTAATAAAAACAAAATATTTTCATACCAGGCTGGAGATCTTCTTGAATTATGCAAAGTGCCTCCAAAGAACCAAATTCCTTTTTATTATTTATTCACTGTATATGTTATTAATGAAACCCCAAATTACAAAACCTCGTAACTGGGGAATCATAATTGGTTGCTCATCTCTGAAATTCCTCTCCAAAGGAAGTCACTGGATGGAGAAGGAGAATGTGGGAATACTCACTGCGGCTAGCCAACAGCAAAGTCGCTGGCACATACATCCCACTCCCTGGCAGCTAAAGACACAGGTGTCAGTGGCTTTCCTTCATGGTATCTTGCAACAAGTCAGCAGGCTGGGCTCCCGTAGCCCTGAGCAGCCAGTGTAGCTGTGGATGGCGGATTCTCAAGCTGAGGCATCCAGGCTGGGCCCGGGACTCAGTGCCGGCAGCCAGCCCCACAGGCAGGAGCCCTACAGCCCGACAGACAAGTCCTGCATGGGAGTAGTTCCTGCAGTGGGAGGGGCTGGTGCCACAGAATGGGTGAGTCACACACTAAGTGATGCACATGCACACTCTCACAAATAGCAAAGGCTTCCCTTTCTGGCAAGGGAGCCAAGACTACAGCTGTGGCATGGGATCTGTGATACTTGGCCGAGTCTATGAACATCCTTATGAATCTACCGACGCCTGAAAATGGAGTATGGAAAACACAAGTGTCTATGCCTGCAGCTCTGCCTTTGGCTGGCTTGTCGGTCTCTGGGATTATGGTGATCTGGGTCTCTTATTGTTCTCAGTTGTCCCTCCATCCAGGCACGAGCTAGCATTGCAATTCGTAACCTCTCCGTGAGTGGATGGGGTCATGCAAGCTGTTCTGCCATGGCGACTGGCAATTCAAAATGGTAACCTGGGTCCCCGAATGACTGTAAGAAGCAGAGGGCCTTGTTGACCTGTGATGGGCATGAGCCAAAAATTACTCTTTATTATTCTTGTCCCTGGAATTTGGGAGATATTTGTTACCTCAGCAAAACCCAGCCTCTACTGACTGACATGAGGACCAAGGCTCCTGGAAGGCAACATGGGCTATGATGTATTTTTCTAATTCTGAAACAGTCAAAATTATTTTCTAATTTTTTTTAAAGATTTTATTTATTTGACAGAGAGAAACACAGCCAGAGAGGGAACACAAGCAAGGGGAGTGAGAGAGGGAGAAGCAGGCTTCCCGCAGAGCAGGGAGCCCGATGTGGGACTCGATCCCGGGTCTCCGGGATCATGACCTGAGCCGAAGGCAGTCGCTTAACCAGCTGAGCCACCCAGGTGCCTTATTTTCTAATTTTTTAAGCCCTTCATGGACTTTCCAGCTCTTCCAAAAAGCCTATGTTTCAAACACCACATTTATGATTATTTATGGAGTAGCATTCTTCAAAACCCTCACTAGGAAGTTCTTATAATTTGTGAGAGGCACCCCTTATTTTTAATCCCAGTACTCTTTCCTCCTCTTTTGCTTCTTAGATAGTTCTTGATCTTCTGGGGAGTGGCAAGAAATTTGAGAATCCCCTTTGAGGCTGAAATCCACTCAAGTCCATCAATCAAATGGGAAAATTCAATATGTTTATTGTATATATACAATGTGCCTAAAGTGCCATATATAGTAGCAGATATATTGATTTACATGAAGTATTACCCTGATGTCTCAGGGCCCACAGTCTGGTTGGAAAGAGAAGAAACATACATGTGAAAATGGACAAGGCCTTCTTTGTTAAGAGCTAAAACAGTTAGTCTAATGCAGGGGAAAGTGGATGGAGGCTGGTGGTTGGGGCCACTTCATGAAGCCTGCAAGGCTGGGCCATTTATAGGGATGAGCAAAGTTTGGGCAGCAGGAAAGAATGAAGCTTGTTCATAGTTCATTTGTTCAGTAAACTTTTATTGAGCATATACTAGAGACAAGGAATATAAAAGCTGGTAGTGTTCTTGGAGATCATCCAAGCCCAACCTCCTACTGCACCCTGAGAAAACCAACTTGGCTATTCTTACCTGCGACTCTCAACTTTTTAAAAGGTAAGTACTGGCCTAAAATAAATAAAGCAGAGCTCACAAGCATGCCTCCAGCCTCCTTACCCATCAATGCCCTGACTCAGAGCCCCCAACATTACACACGGGTAATGCCTTACTGAGTGTTTTTATTGTGTTATTTCAAGTGTCCTAGCCTCCGTGCAAGCTGTGCTCCATGCCTAGGACAACTTTCCCACCTCTGGTTGCTGGCTAACTCTTTGTCCTCAGCCAGGATTCAACCCTATTGGCTCTTTATTCAGGAAGTCTTCTCCAAAGCCTAAGTTGAAACTGAGTGCCCTTCCTTTTGCATGCATATACTTATCACTAATTTTGCAATGTTGGAATCTGAATCTTTCCCGCTGAAGTCATCTTCACCAGGGTTGCAACCTAGCCTGTCTCGTTGATCTTGCTCTAGCTTACAAATTGGTTCATATCCCTTTTCCATGCTACCGGCCTCTTCTATAGCCTGATAGGCCTCCGCCCATCCTCACCCACAGCTTCACCTGGCTGACTCACTCTTGCCCTCAGGTGTATCCTCTGCCAATGCTCCTTTGGCAACCAACCACCCCTGCCCAGTTCTCTTCTTTGTACCACAACACTCTGTGATATAGAAGACCAGTGCCACCACATCATGGAGATTTCCATTCACACGTCATCTCCTCAGAGAAGCATTCCCTGATCTAGCAGTCATTATTTCCCTGCCCAAGGTCATTCTGTCTTCTTTCTCACCCCAAATCTACATTTGATGATTCATAAGTATTTTGAACAGGTTGTGGCAATACAGGTTTTCTTTCCTAGTCATTAAATTAAATTTGGGCAGGTGACTGTGTTCATGAGTTTTAAGGGAAAGTCCACTGGGAGATGACAGAGTTCTAGGAAGAATTTTCCCCTGATATGTTTAAGGAGATAACGGCGGGTGGGGTGGGGTGGGGAGGATTATCTTCCCTCCTTTCCCCCACCTCTTTCTCCCTCTGGCTTTGGGAGCCATAAAAAGATGTAATATCTGTAGCTATAGCAGCCCTCTTGCAACCATGAGGCTAAGGAAAGTTCCAACATGTTTAGGAGAGGAAATAGAATAGAAAAAGTCTTGGTTCTAAATTACTGAAATCAATAGCATCTGTTTTGTTTTGTTTTGTTTTTTTAAGTAATTAAGTCTCCTAAGACTTATGTCACTGTTAGGTTCTTTCGTCACTCAAAACCAAAGTAATTTAGTTGATACTCCTAACCCCCTATCTTACGTAGCAC
The DNA here is from genome assembly GCA_004023965.1 of Spilogale gracilis. Classification (NCBI taxonomy): domain Eukaryota; kingdom Metazoa; phylum Chordata; class Mammalia; order Carnivora; family Mephitidae; genus Spilogale; species Spilogale gracilis. The sequence continues at coordinate 4,702 of PITA01001794.1, forward strand.
CCCATTCTCTATTATATTCTATTTGTTTTCCTCATATATACCACTAGTGAAAATTATCATGCTTATTAGAACACTACTGGTTTATTTTTTTTCCACACTAGAAGCTAAGGACTGCAGGGGCAAGAACCTTATCACTGCTAAGCATATTTTTTTTCTAGCAGCTAAAATGGTGCCTGACACATGGTAGGGGCTCGAAAAGTCTTGTTACCCAAGTGATTGGATGAATGAATAGCTCTGGTAACAACTCTGTTTTTTCTCTGTCTCTTATAGCAGACTATGAGCTCTTTTAGATCAGAAACCTAGACTTTATTTATTTTTACTCCCCTCAAAACAGACTGCTTGAGCTATAGCAGATAATTAATAAATATTTAATGAATAGGAGTATGCTTTCTGGACCCTCCCTTGAATAACCACCCTCCATTAGGATACAGTTGCTGAAGATCCACTATTAGCTTGGTAAAAGAAATCTAGACTGTTGTTGTTGTGTGTGTGTTTTAAATTTTTTATTAATTAATAAAGTTATGTATGTATGTATGTATGTATGTATTTTAGCAAAAGAGCAAGGGGTAGAAGCAGAGGGAGAGGGAGAAGGAGAGAGGAAGACTCCGTGCTGAGTGTGGAGCTGGACGCAGGGCTCGATCCCACAACCCTGAGATCTGAACTGAGTCAAAATCAAGAGTAAAACGCTCAACCTACTGAGCCACACAGGCACCCCTAGAGTGTTGTTTTATGATAGATAGTTCAGCTTACAAGAAAATTTTATAATAAAGTTTTAACCTAGAAAAAGATAGACAGAAACTAGAAAATGAAGACCAGTGCCCTTCAGGAAGCAGCGCTCACAGTCCTACTGTGATGACATTACTCCCTGAGTAGGTTCAAATGGGCTTTGGGATTGACAGCTGTGGTTGAGCTGTTACCTATTCATCTTGTCTTTGAAACAATCCGGAAAGAAATGCCTCTGCATGTCTGCACACAAGCAGATGAACCTGACAGGGATAAAGGTGCCGTAAGTCAGCAGCACCTAGGTGGTTCAGTCATTAAGCATCTGCCTTCGGCTCAGGTCATGATCCTGGAGTTCCTGGATTGAGCCCCGCATCAGGCTCCCTGCTCAGCAGGAAGCCTGCTTCTCCCTCTCTCACTCCCCCTGCTTGTGTTCCCTCTCTGGCTGTGTTTCTCTCTGTCAAATAAATAAATAAAATCTTTAAAAAAAAAAGTGCCATAAGTCACTGACTCAAAGATGCCACTGATTTTAAGATTCCCCATGTTTTATGGCCCACTAAGAAAAAAAGAAAAAGAGCTGACTATCAATCTCTAAATAATGATGTAAGACTATGGGACCATCAGCTGAGAAAGGAGGTAAAACTGACAAAGAATAAAAGTCTTTATTTGGCATCTCAGAATTACATTTGAATCTGAAATACAGATTCCAGAGTCACCAGAAAAGTGTCCCACTCATGTAGAGAAAAGCATGAGATTTTTCTGAAAAAGAAGGATAGGTAATTACATGAGAAAAGAGGAAAAAAATGTTGCTAATTTGGTGCTGACCAGTTGAGCCACTTTTGATTACTACCTCATTGATCAATTTATTGCTGCTATTAAACGAAAATGTCCCTGGAATGTATTAATTAACTTCACTGTTCTCATTTGATCAGAATGCCAGTTGCTTTGTTAAAACTTTATGAGCAGCTGCTTTTGAAACGATTGCTCTCACTTGCCCAGCTTAAGAGTTCATTGGTTGCGGGGCACCTGGGTGGCTCAGTCAGTTAAGCATCTGCCTTCAGCTCAGGTTATGATCCCAGGATTCTGGGATTGAGCCCTGCATCGGGCGGGCTCCCTGCTCAGCGGGAAGCCTGCTTCTCCCTCTCCCACTCCCCCTGTTTGTGTTCCCTCTCTCGCTGTCTCATTCTCTCTTTCTCTCTCTGTCAAGTAAATAAAATCTTAAAAAAAAAAAAATTCTTTGGTGGGAAAGGAAAAGTGGGAAAAGGTGGAGTTTCAAAATGGAGTCTCTCATGGCCCAAAACTTTATACAATCCCACAGAACAATGCTGGAAAATATCTCAATTCCAGAGATGTGTCTTAGAATTGATAACATATAAAATACGGTAGTTTCACTTTAAAATAATGAATACAGAATTCTACAGTCCTTCCATTCACTGGCAAGCTCCTTTTATCCACAATCCCGGATGACAAATGACATTTGTTCTCTTCAAACCACTGGCGTAACTTCTCCCCACTCCTTGTGTTACTTCACATTTTACAGAGACAGTAGAAGCCATCAGATGAGAACCTACCCACGTCTCACCTGCAGCCCCACAAGCACCACCTTCCTCCACCCCACATGTACTCCTTCATTCTCTTTTCCTCCTGTCATGTTAGAGGAAGTGTCTGTCTTCCTGTCAAAACGTGTTGCTTCCCAGGAGCTCTATCCCTTCTCCTCAGGCTTTCTCAGGGATGGCATTCCTTTAGATTTTCCATTTCCTGCCTCATCAATCTCTCCTTCCATAATGGATCATCCTATTAATGCTCATATATGCTCAAGTCTCTTCCTTCCTAAAACAAAACAACAACCCCCACCCCCATCTCCCGTTTTGTTCCCTGTGTTCCTACTGACTGCCCCAGGTCTTCCTTCCTAGCTAACCTTCTCCTGAGAACTATACACATAGCTGTCTCCACTTCCCAACCTTTGGGTCTCCCCCAATTCAGTTTTTTCCTCATGCCACTGCAGCCAATGTAGAACGGTCACCAATATTCTCCATCTTAACAAGCCAACCTATCACCTCTGTTCTCTTCTCACTTGATCTCCTGGAAGCACTCAACTCAGTTGACTACTTCTCCCTTTTTTGAAACACCTTAAAAAACTTGTTATTTTGGTAAAAAAAAAATACATATATATATATATATACCTATATATGTATATGTATATGTATATATATATATATATATATATATATATATATATACACACACACACACACACACACATACATACACACACACATAATTCAGGGATGCCTGGGTGGCCCAGTCGGTTTAAGTGTCTGCCTTTAGCTCAGGTCATGACCCCAGGGTCCTGGGATCCAGTCCCGTGTCCGGACCTCAGCAGGGAGCCTGCTTTTCCCTCTGCCAGCTGCTCCCCCTCCTTGTGCTCTCTCTCTCTCTCTCTCTCTCTCTCTCTGACAAATAAATAAAAGCTTTACAAATAAATAAATAAATTTTACAATCTTAACCATTTTTAACATTCAATAGTGTTAAGTTTATCACATTTTTGTGCAACAGATCTCTAGAATTTTTCCATCTTGCAAAACTAAAACTTAACACCCCATTTCCTCTTTCCTCCCTCCAGCCCCTGGTAACCACCATTCTACTATCTGTTTCTGTGAGTTTGGTTGTCTGGATACCTCATATATTGTGGAATTATTTGTCTTTTTGTGACTTGCTTATTTCACTCAGCATGATGTCCTCATGGTTTATCCGTGTTGCACATCTGTCAGAAATTCATTCCTTTTTTGGCCTAATATTCCAATGTGTATATATACACCACATGTTTATCTGTTCATCTACTAACAGACATTTGGGTTGCTGAACCACCCCCTACTTAAATCTAAGTGTTCCTCAGCTTCCTGTTTCCTCTCTGGTCTCTTCTCCACTGACTTCTAATTTCTTAAAGTCCTCTCTCCTCATTCTTCGCCTCACTTTCCTCTCCCCCAGCCCCACCTCTGACTTCCTTGATCCACAGGTCACGTTTCTCCTCAACTTTACATTCATGTGTCAGCAAGTCCTATCATTTTTTCCTCAATATACATCTCAAATCTGTCCATTTTTCCTCTATCTCCAGCCAATCCAGAACATCGTTTCTCCTTGCCTACACTAATACAAACAATTTCATGTTTTCTCCCTGATTTTATTCTTGCCCCCTTCAAATATCTCTTTCAAAAGGCTCCTCGAACACATATTTGATCCTATCATTTGCTCTCTTCAAACCACTGATTAAAACCTACTTTCATTGCACTTAGAATAAGGTTGGGGCTCTTCGTGTGTCCTACAAAGCTTGGCTGACCTGGGATATGTCTGCCTCTCCAACCCCAGTGTGGACCTCTCTTCCTCCAGTCCACTCTGATCTAGACATAAGGGCCCAGAGGTAGAAAAGCTCCAGAAACATGCCAAGCTGTTTTCCACTTCCAGACATTGTGTATCCTGTTTCTTCTGCCTGGGACCACTGTTCTAGGTCTCCTTTGCCCCAACTCCTTGCTCCACTGTCTTCTTCAACACACACACACACACACACACACACACACACACACACACACACACCATTCTTCATGGGACTGCCTATTTCTCTTCTCTAGCATGCCAAGTAGACCAAGATGAAGGAAGAGAGGTACCTTGGAGCAAACCTTAAGGAGGCTCTGACTCAGGGAAGTGCCAAACCTGCACTTGATTGAGAGTGAAGGCCTCCTTAAACCTTGTGTCCTAGGCCCCTCTCCCACTTTACCTCAGTCCAGCCTTACTCTTCTCTCAGATATTAGCTCCAGTACAGCTCTGAGGAAGGCCTTCTTTGGCCATTCTCTCTAAATAGGGACCCCCATCCATCTTCCCACCTACCCCATCACCCTGAATTGCTGCACTATTTTTTTTCTCAGTTCATTTATTCCAAGCTATAATTACCTACTTATTTATTTGGAAGTTGTCAGCTTATCCCCCAGTTCCACAGGAAAATCAGAACTGTACACACAAAGTAGATATTGTTATAATGCATTTAATACCTAAACTTAATACCTACACAAAAATGTTGGTTCAAATCCTATCACCTCTTCATCTTCTACCCATCACCTTCTTCTGCTTTCTTGGGGTAGAGGGAAGGAGAGAAAGGAGAAGGGTAAGAGTTGCCACAAGACTGATACAGGAAATACAGTTTCTGTGAGCTCTTCAGATTTCCAAGGGTGAACAAAATTCAAGGATTACTAAGACCTTCTAGGAAGGAGCCAAAGAAATCTTGACATTTAACCCAATATGCAAAATTTAAAGGCCATTTGGTATGATATAGTGGCCTCATTTCTGACACGACACAACTTTTGCTTCGTACATAAGAGCAACAGTTAACTTTTGACAGGTCAAATGACAAATGACAACCCAAACAATTTATTGACCAAACAGAGTTGAGTCCATTACATGTATAGTGCGTAGTAAGAGAACGCTGTAGACTTAGCTGGTTTCTGAAGAAGGAAACCAGGGGAGGATATTTATAGAGTTTTCAGGCCTTGAAAACCAGAGAACTGGTTGGGATTGGGCAGTCTACGACATGAAGATTTGGGTGGATGGGAAAAACCTGGCACAGGTCTCCAGAATGTCTTGATGAATAAGTTGTTGCGGTCAATAATAAGCTGTTCTATGTGGTTCAGAGCTTATCTACTGGGGGTAAATATTTCCAGAAAAGCAAGTACTTAAGCTATTTTTGCTTATTTGTGTGTGTATTATTTCACACTGGGACAGGAAAGAATGTTCAGTTCCAATATTGTTTAACACAGGAAAGTACGTTGGCTTGAATTCTCAGCCATCAAAAAAGCTCATCTGTGCATTCCCTCTTCTTTGCTCACCACCTTACCTTTCTTCAACTCCATTGTTTACATGGTTCAGAAGCTCTTTCCCATCTTAATCACTAAAGAAGCTTTTTGGCTCAAATTTGATTAGCAGGAGATTCTGTTATCTTTCTCTTCCAGCTTTATCATCTACCACAAAATTAGCCATCACTGCCTAACTTGAGGAGTCTGGTTCCTGGAAGGAACTGTGATGGTGAATGAGTCCCAGGGCGGGGGGCACGTGTTTCCTTTTCACTGTATTTATCAATTCACGTCAAGTCACCTCCTTCTTTTCCTTTTTAAAGGACCAGTCCTTTGAGCTGATTTCCTGTGTTAATATATACTGGCAATTCCATCCCTTGTTCACTTCCCGATGCACCTCCCAATGCCTTCACTCAGTGTGGATGCTTCTGTCCCTGCCTGGGATCCTGCGGGTTTGGGTCTCAGGGAAAGGCTTCCAGAAGCACCCACTTCCTTGACTTCTCAGAGGTTGCTGGACTCATGGGAAAACACTGCTGACCTGCTAACTATAGAAGTCCTCCCTCAGGTTAAACAAGAGTGAGTCTATAGAAGAGTCACAACCAACAGTTCATACAGGTGGCACCAAGAACAAGAAAGGGTAACACCAAACATACTACTTTTTAAAAGTATATAATATGAGAGTTTGAACAGCCCTGAAAATTCAAGCTTCTAATTTTTCATTCGAAGAAACAGATCCAAAGATGTGATAAAAATCTGCTTAAGTTTCCTGAGATGGGGAACACAAAGCCAGATTAGAAGCCAGATCTTGACTCTTATCTCCTAGTTTAAGAGTAGAAACAAACTCCTCAGTAGTGAATACAAATACTGCCATGTAATCTAGCCTTTGCCTCTTGCATTATCTGTAGATCCTGTCTTACAAAACTTTTTAGAAGAAAAAATTTTAGTTCTTATTAATGCAATTTAATGTCATCGAGGTGTCTAGGGGATCCTAAAACAGCATGTAGTAAAATAAGCTGTAAAGGCACATCAAACCCTTAAAACTGTAGGAAAATCATGTTTGTACATGAGTAAATCTTTCTGAACCAAAAGAACTGTGAAGGGATTCTCAAAGCATATTGACCCACTGCACCAGAGTTTGGTTCTCTAGAAGGCCGCACTTATGCCTCCTCCATCACCCACCAGCTATGTGAATTTGGCCAGTTATAACCTCTCCTTTCTTCAGTTTGCTCATCTGTAGATGGGGATTGGCCGACTGCAGTTTGTCCCCCCAGTATTTATACTCCGTTTTCCTTATTAACAAGTTCTGTCTGATCTTTTCCAGAGTTGCAATGGGCTCTGGTAAAATGCACACATTCCCTTGCAACTAGAGCTGGGGATGTGACCAAGTCCTGGTCAATGAACTGTTGATTGAAGTCACTGGGTGAGGCTTTTGGAAAAGACCTTATTTTTTTCCATTAAAAGGGAGGGAAGTCGGGGGAGCAGATTCCACAGGCATATGACAGAAGGCATTCCCTCCTTCTACCTGGGATTCAGATGCAATGCCTATTTCATAAAATCAAGAATGAAAACCACATGCTAAGGATGGCAGAACAGAAATGGGGGAAGTTATGGTTCTTGATACCTTCCATGAGCAGTTTACACAAGTTCTGGGCTGACTGCCTCCTGTTTTATGACATTATGAGAAAAAAAAATTACACTGTACTGTGCTGTGGTGTGTGTGTGTGTGTGTGTGTGTGTGTGTATGTTTGGGTTTTTTTTTTTACATGCAGCCAAATACAGGATTTGATAATATTACCTTCCTCAAAGGATTGTCAGAGTTAATCCGTTTAAAATCCCTTCCAAGGGTACCTGGCACATGTAAGTCCTTACAAGTGTTAGCTATCTTTACTACCACTCCCACTCCCGTTACTATCACTACTTCTCCCATCACCGTACTGATAGCTCAGAGCATGTGTGCTTGTAAGACATGACTAAAACAGAAGAAAAAGCTGGAAAAGTAAATACAGATGACACTATGTGCTCTAAATATCAGGCATCAAAGCTTGTGAATCTGATCTGTCTTCACATGGGTCTAAAACAGAAAGTTTTCTAGCAGATTATTAGCCTTAGGAACTCACTGCCTGGTGATAAAGAATTCATCCTCATAAGAGAAAAGCTCTCCTGAGATGGAAAAGCCTCATCTGGGACAATGTGCCAGGGTCAGAAGGGGGTTTGAGTAGAGCAGGGCATTAGCTTACTACTCTCTATTATTCTCTCATTAGGTCTTTTTTATTTTTTTAAGATTTTATTTATTTGAGAGCGAGAAAAAGAGCATGATGAGCGGGGAGGGACAAACGAAGAGGGAGAAGCAGACTCCCCACTAAGCAAGGGCTCCATGTGGGGCTTGATGCAGGGCTCAATCCCAGGACCCCCAGATCATGACCTGAGCCAAAGGCAGATGCTTAACTGACTGAGCCACGCAGGCACCCTTCTCATCAGGTCTTCTCCAGTCTCATTTTCTTCTCCCTGCCTCACCGTGGGTGTGTACTGATGGATTTGTATTAATGTCCTCTATTGCTACGGTTCCCATTAGAGTTCATTACTGAGGGTAAACCCGGGATGGAGGCTCAGCCTACTCGGAGCCCCTGCAGACTGATATAAGCCTTGTGGAGTATAAATTGGTACAACTCATTTAAGAGACTCTGGCTGCATATATTTAAAGCATTAAATATCTCCATACCATTAACTCAGCTGGTAATGCCACTTCCAGGTCTTTATCTTAAGGATATGAGATGTATCCAAATATTCATGTAAAACGTTTATCACAGGGGCACCTGGGTGGCTCAGTTGGTTAAGCAACTGCCTTTGGCTAAGGTCATGATCCCAGAGGCCCGGGATCCAGCCCCACATCAGCCTCCCTGTTCGGTGGGAAGCCTGCTTCTCCCTCTCTCACTCCCCCTGCTTGTGCTCCCTCTCTTGCTGTGTTTCTGTCAAATAAATAAATAGAATATTTTTTTTAAAAAAAGATTTATCACAGCCTTATAATAAATGAAAAACAGAAATTTATATAAATGTCCAACAATCCAACAATTAAATTAGTTAAATGTATTTTTATGGTTTATATGATGGAAAATTACATGTAATGTAATATTGTAAATGTAAATTCATGTTTTAAGAAATATTTAATGATGTGAAAAAAATTAATGAAATATTCAATAATAAAATATCCAATATATGTGTCTACACCACATGGATATGTATTTAATTTTTTTTAATATTTGTAATTGTTATCTCTTTTCTGGTTACTGGGTTTGTGGGAAAGTTTTTAGATTCATAGTTTCCAAGTTTTTACAATGCATACATTTTCTTTTAAAAAAAGTGCAAAACAAAAACGTTCTTCGGTCAAGATTTAGTTCAGAAAACAGAAGCAACTCCTTGTATTCCAGATACGGAGGGTTTAAATCTAGGGAATGAGAGATTTACACATCGGTTGGAAGAGTCAGGGGACCAATACTCAGAAGCTATGACCAAAAGTCTCAGCCCCCACCTGCGAAGCTGGAGGTTGCCAAGAGCGCAGTGGAAGTCACACAGTCTACAGGAAGCCCTGCCCCCCACTCCGAGCTCTAGAGACGGAAGGGGCAGGAGGGAAAAGCTCCCAGAAAGACACAGCTCGCCCGCCGGAAGCAATCCAAGGACGACACTGCCGCACTAGCACGTGATTCCCAGGCAACTGGCAGCCCAGGAGTGCGTGGGCGCTCCCAGCCAGCTCCAGGGCCTCTGCCTCACTGTCTGCAGGCGCCCCCCCCCCCCCCCCCGCCATTTACCTGCAGCCCCCGGGGCGGAAATGTTTAGTAAAGTTAAAAAAAAAAAAGAAAAAAAGTGTCTAAAACAAAATGCAAAAACAACAAATCATTTTAAAAGTGATAACACTATGAAAATTTCCACTTACCTTGAACTTCCCATTTGGGGCACTCCAGTCCTGAGGTTCCACCAGAGGACTCTGGGGTGTGTCTAGAAGGGTAGTATCCATCCAGCCAGTCCAGCTATTTATTATACATGAAACAATATGTAAAGGGTTCTTTGTTCTGTTCTCTTGTTTTTGTTTTTGTTTTTAGGGGGTTTTGTTTTGTTTTGTTTTGTTTTACCTCAGAGGACTATGCAGATGACAAAGGAACTGTAGGGCACCCTTCAGTCTCAACTCTGACAGGATTTCATGAATAAGTCACTGCTCAAACTGGGGATGATTTTTTTAAAAAATACACCCCCTAAAAACGTCCTTTCTCTCACTTGTGAACTGAATTGTTCTCCTGAGGCCTCTCCAACACTACACCAAACAGAAGGTAAGGGGGCTGGGATACAGGTGCATTTCAGCACGACAGGAAGCAGAAAGCCTGTAGTAGAATAATCACCTCTCTTCCCCACACCATAGATGTCCCTGTAGATATCCCAATCCCTGGAGACTGTGAATATTTCCCATACATGGCGAACAGGATTTTGCAGGTATGATACGTTAGGACCTTGATATGGGGAAGTTAGCCTGGATTCCACGGGAGAGCTCAGGGGAATCACAATGGCTCTTCAAAGTGGAAGAAGGAGATGGAAAAGTCAGGGTCACAGAGAAATGGGACTGCACAAAAGGGTGGAGACAGACAATGTGAGGACTCGTCCCAACATTGCTGGCTTGGAAGACAGAGAAAGGGAGTCCTGAGTCAAGAAGCATGGGCAGCCTGTAGAAATTGCAAAGGACAAGGAAAAAATTCTCCTCCCCACCCCCCCGCAGAGCCTCCAGAAATGAACTTGGCCCTGCCAACACCTTGATTTAGCACAGTGAGACTGCTGATCTCCAGCGTGTAAAATAATACTTCGTTTTTATGCCACCAGTTTGTGGTGATTACAGAAGCAATGGGAAATGAATACAGAGCCCTTCTCCTTCTGGTACAGGAGGGGCCCGAAGAGAAGGTGAGAGCAGGGCAAGACATGAGATGCATCTTCTTAAGTCTATACTTTCTTGGGAAGCAAAAGGCAGAGGGAAGCCAGGGGCTCAGGAACACACAGCTACCTACATTTGAGGAGATCCGTGAATGAAGGATGGAAGCCCCATTTCTCCTAACATGTCGTGGGGAGTTTCAGACTAACCCAAGAGGTCTCATGAGGTGCCGGGCATGTTGCTTATGTTGAACCAAGACAATAAATAGTAAAATTAAAGGAAATAAACATGTAATGAGCTGGGTGTTAAATAACCACCTCTCTTCCCCTGCCTGGGCATAACTTTACTCAGAAATCTGTGTATGCCTTAGCTGGGGGAAGCTTCAAGAACTGTTGGAAAAGTCAGTATGGAATGAGGCAGTGCTACAGTCAGACTCGTTCTTGGAGATCTGGTCAGGAACCAAGTGTGTTATAAATGTGACACAATGAGAAACCCATCAGGACAAACCCATCCTCCATGGATATGGGATCAATGAAGATACTGCCCTGGGGGACCAATGAAGACTCAAAGGACAGCACACAGACCTGAGGTCTCACCTCCTTGCCAAGATGTATCTAATTTCCCCTCACACAAACACCACACTAAGAACAAAGACCCTTGAGTAGGGGAAACAGCTTGAGAAGAACTTTAATTACTACCTTTATACATATAATAATGTAAGCCATATAAGATTGTTGCCTTTGAATGATAAACTGTGTCTTTTTTTCCTGCCATCAGTGGGAATTAGGGCTTTAGATCAAGATAGAATCAAATAAGCATAAAGCATTTTTACATTACAGATTTTTTGACATCTGCAATGGACTAAAATAAATATACATTATTTTATTTCATTCATTTCTTTCGCTGATGCCGTGGGACAGGTGATACTCTTGGTGAGATTAAGGAAATGGTTCCTTCTACATCTGAATACTTCTGTGTGCCACCTTGCTTTTGTCACACTCCAGAACCTCTATCATTATTAATAATAGATAACCTCTAGTTCTGTCACTTGCTCAAAATAACTGTCTAAGCCTGAGTGCTTATCTACCAAGTGATACTCAGGGGAGCGTTCTTCTCCCTGAAGTACCCTGCAGATGGCTGGCTGTGGTCTACCAGTTACGGAAAGAGCTGTCGTAGGTTCTCTCACTCCGTCCCTCCGCACCATGGGTACCACCTCTATAGTCAGATGACCCTGCCCTTTCTGATACTGTTCTCTGCTTCTGTGGCCCGATAGACCTGCAGTCACGATACAGATACTTGAATTCCTTTTTCTCTTTGGAGAGAAAAGTCATTTTAGGGTTAGAATTTGAGTTGAAAATAGATTTGCTTTTTCAGGCATAGTCCTAGCACCATGGGGTCTCCAGTGACTGCCTATTCTGGGCTGTTATGCCAGACTCCAGCTCTGGGGAAGTATAGTAGGCCCTTGGGGAGAAGACAGAAGTGGCAAAATAAGAGAGGTTTTATCAGAAGCTCCATAACAAGCCCACAGCACAAGGTCACTATTTTGTGAGTTTGTTTTCCAAGTGCCCATGGAGATTTGTTCTCTTTGACCTGGTTGATATAGAAACACATTGCAGGACAAAATGGAGAGACAGAAGCAGCTCCTAGAGAAGCAAGGATGGACAATAGCAGATCACATGTGTGAGAAGAGCTGAAGAACCACGATAGCAACCTGGGTTCAGAGGAGCCTTCATGGTATCTACAAACAGGAGAAAGATGGTTTGGTTGCTACTGTTATAGTGTGATTGCTCAGGGGAAAAAACAAATACGAAGCACTCAGGGCATGAGAAGAGGGAAAGGCTTTAAGTTATAGGAGTAATTTTTTTAAAAATCTAAGATATCAGGGAAGAGATAAGATTTGAGTGACTTGCCATGTTCACACAGCTACTAATGTTTTAGAGCCAGTTTTCAAAGACCGAGCTCTCGGATTCCAAGGTCTCAATTCTTTTCATTCTGTCATGTGGAGCTTAGCGAAGTGGCTGGGCTAGGAAAGTGTGGTGCTTGTATCCCACTTCTGCATGAAAGGGCTTGTTCTCAAATATTTCATTTGTAGCTTCCACAAGTCATTGTGGTTTACTAGACACACAAAAGCGGCTGAGCTTCGACTGCCATCTAGTGGTCATTTCTTTATGGGAACCAAAGAAGAGTTTTCTTCCGCCCCTTGACTGAAAAAGCCATGAAAATCACTTACGTTTGCAAACATGTACACTAAGAAAGAGAATGTTCCTTAAAATCTTATGTGTGATGACATAACACAAAGAAATCTAAACAAGACTATGGGAGTCCATGAAAGTGGACTCCGTAAAATACCTAGTCTAACTCCCCCACTGATGAAAAAATTTAATAGATAATATAAAGAATTACAAAGACTGAAAGAACTAAGAGAACAATTTCCCAATTCAGGATCCTTCTTTCCCATACATTATCTATATAGGGCTAGTCTACCGTCAGGAACACAGCTTCAAAACCTGTCCGTGTTTAGCTCCATCTCTTACCAACCTGGCAGCTTTGGCCAAGTTGCTTAACCCCTCAAGCTGGTCTCCTCCCTCATCTGTGCAAGATAACAACAGCGCCTATTACAGAAAATTGCTGAAACACAGGACACATGACAGACACAAATGTTACCTGCAACAGTGAGTGGAACATGGTAAGCACAGTGCAAATATTAGCTCAGTATTTGACATGATGCCAATTTTAGAGTGAAGATAAATTTCCTGTTAACCTTAGGGTAATTAAACTGACCACTTAGGGGCGCCTGGGTGGCACAGGGATTTCTATTTGTGGGATCAAGCCTTTGTTTTAGGATGTTTTACACATTGGAATATAGGACAAGCATCTACAAAGGTCCTTGTGTGTAGTGTGTCTGACTACTCACCTTTAAATGGTGTCAGTTACTTGCTGACTAGCTAAGAGAGCGCGAGGGAGGAAACTGTAGCTTAAATCAGTCTTGTTACCTAAACACCCTCTCCTCAGAGATGTTTTCTTTCCTAAGAGCACTGTCTCCCTCCCCTTGGTTTTCAGCCTTCAAGCTAATGGTTACAGTTAGCGTGGCTTCTCTTTCACTTCCACGTCCCCTGCCATTCGGCTGTACAGGATTTGGGCCTACGATGATCAGATGAACATTTCAGAGGAATCTGCATCTGACACAGGTCTAGGGAGGCTTATGTCAGTCTTCATGCTGTCCCTCAATTTTGTTCCAAATCTCAAAGCATTTGGGAGGTTATTTTTTTATTATAAATTGTGGTTTCCTTATTGCAGAGTGAGGTTTTCATTTTATATCTCTTTCTTAATCTCGTAAATCTATTTTTCATCCTATTTGTTTTTATTCAGTTTCAAGGGAGAAGTAAAAATGTCATTATTCAGTCATATCAGACTGTATTTGCATTCCATTCAATTAGTGTTTTAGGAACAGTTCTAAAAATACACTATATATTATGAAATGTTAAAATAAGTGATTTTCTTTGCTGAAGAATTAAGTTACTCAATACACTTTTTAAAAATGAGTTTTACTTTTAATAACTTTATTCACATAATTTTTTAGGAACTGAAATGCAGCTAATAAAAAACACTTGCAACCTGATAGGAAAGAATACCACCCAATAGTTGCAAAATGAAAACCACAACACCTTCTGTGATAGAAAAGATGATTGGCTCTATACAAAAAAATACTAATACCTATTTCTATTTTCCTTATATACAAGCATATTCACAACAAAAGTCTTAGCAGCAAAATGAAAGCAATGTTCAGTAGTCAGAAACAAATTTTAACACCAAGACCCAGTCTACTCTCTAAATCTTAATTGGCAAGTAATAAAGCCAAATAGATTCATTTGAATTAAAGAGCTATCTGCTTTTATTTCCTAGAATTAAGATTAAACCTGTAAATTCTATTTTCATATAAAACCATCTGCACACGGACTGGATTGTTCAACCTCTTCAGTGTCCCTTCAAATACTAAAATTCTATAATCCAAAAACCAATGACATAGTTTTGGAATGTTGGTGAGGTTCTGAAGTCGACGGCCAAGAAAGTACCTTAGAGCTATATTTGGTACAAAAAGGGTTTTACTAAAGCACAGGACAAGAAGCAGCTGCTGCCCTGGGACCGTGAGGAGCAACTGATTTTATATTTTGGGGGTGGGGGAAGTAAAAATAAAGGAGACTTCAGAAAGATTTCCATATGCTAGACTCCTCACGGGATACTGGAGGGCTTGCGGTTTGTCAAGCCAAGGCTCTTTTTCCCTCTAGCAAGGCATTCATATTAAGACAGTCAGGAGTTTCCTGGAGGAATATTATACTCTGCCTGCCTCCAGGATCTGTCAATGGGCTGCAGGTTGTAAGGACATTTAATTTTATCTACATTTCTTTCTGCCTTTGTTTCCCACATCAATAATAACAAAAAATAAAATTCTATAATCCAAAACTTCATCTTCCTGTGCCTGGAAGGCTTAATTAATGCCTAGTGTTTACCAAGGCCAGTAAGTAGCAAGTAGAAATTTCCAAACTGCATTTTTACCTTAAATGACTTGCCACATTTTTTTTTCTGTATTACTCCATACTGGTATCTTATTCCTTTTCTATGACTCAAATCTCCCGGGAGATTTCTAAAAGGCCTACAGTTGTGTATGTGGCGTATTTTCACCAAGAGTCCATGGGTCTTGATGTCTTCTGGACTCGTTTTTTTTATTTTACTGGGACTTCCGGTTGTGAGATCAACACCCAAAAACTTTAAGAGCAAGTTCATGCTTAAGGAACCAAGCAGTGGATGGATAGCTGGGGTTTAGGAATGACAGTAATCTGTTTTAAAATCCTTCTGGATTGTTTCCATCTCTTTATGCTCTAAAGATCTGTTCTTCCAAATCAGCTTTTTCCAGATGAGAGACTATTAACTGAGAGCACTCCCATGCTGAGACCAGTGTTTCCCGTTTCAAAAAAAAATTGTTTTCTTTCAAATTTTTAAAATCTCAGTCTTTAAGTCAGGAACTCAATTTGGGCAAAGCACTCTCCGGTAGTCAGGGACACAGAATCTTTAAGATGGTAGCAGTTCTATTTGAATATAATACAAATGTAAGGTGTTATCTCCCCCAAAAGAAAGAGACGCTGTACTCAAAAACAGGGGGAGAGGAAGTACTATGCCTTTCTTTTAATCTTATCCATCTAATTTACATCGTAAAGAGTACCAGAGAAGCTTCCACGGGGGAAAAAAAAATCCACTCTACCAAGTATTCTGTAATATACTTTATATAAATCATTTCAAATTATCCTAATAAACCTGTGAGAAATTATCATCTCACAGTTCCAGGAGAAAAACAGACTCAAAAAGGTTCAGTAAAAGTCACATGGATCTAGAACTTTTAATGCTTTCATTTTACTATTTACATTGTTTCCCTTATTTGGAAAACTCAAAATAATAAATTTTCATCATACTTTGCAATACATATATTCTGATGTTAATGAAAAATAACTAATAAAGACCAACACAACTGGCAATACTATTCTTTATTGTTTTTCTTTTTGAGGGAGAAGCATGCTTTTTTACAGCACCTGTAAACAAGTCAGTGAAGTATACTATTTTTGAGTTTCCCCACATATATATTATTATTATTTATTTATTTATTTTTGGAATGTTAGAATACCACAACTCCAACTGCATTACATTGTAGATACTGAAGGCAAGTCAGGCTAAAACAAGGGTAGAATTTTATGGCTAAAAACATTCATAGCAGCAACTTTTAAAAGATGATTTTATTAAATCAAGTCATTGCACTTGGTCATTTTATTGCTACAGCAAAACAAGGCCATTAAACTTTTAATGCTTCTCATTTCTGATTTTAACTGATTGTCTTATTCTGTTCATACATTTCAAGTTTAAATGCAAGCATAAAATGTTTACCAACTCAAGAGAGCACTTGGGTTTGTTTTTGTTTTTTCTTCCCATCACAGTAAAGCATTAAAAAGAGAACCCCTATTCTCTTCCTATCTTCAGACTTAAATTTTGTAAAGAGGTAACAGCTTTATAGTAAGACCAACCACTAAAGCTTAGTGGTCACATACAAGCACACACACACACAATACTTCCAATATTGAAATACAAGTAGGAAAATTAGTAATATAATGTGTTGCAAAGAATAGCAAACCTGAAAAATACATTCACTAATAATTTGGCAATGACAGGTTCCATGCTGTTCCTCTCTAGTCTGTCATTTATATTCACGCATAGAAAAAACAATGATTTATCCCCAAATCAAGGCTTTCATCATTATACACTATTTTGTGATATGAACTTTATGAATAAACATAATAAAATTCCCATATCAAGAGCAAATACTGGTAAATTGCTTGACTGAAGTAATTATTTTTTCCCCCTTTGAATTTGGCTTTGGGAACTTTACTTTTTGATCAAGGGCAGAAAAATAGAGCCACAATACTTTAATTTTCTAGGAGAGACACAGTACTTTAATTTCTCTTCTGAGGAGTATACAAAGAAGATACTTTAAATGTGTGTCAGCATTCATGACCACCTTCATTATATGCACTAGTGAGAAAATGACCAAGAAAAGCTCTAAGAACAGTCCAAAATCTTCTGGAAACTTCCCTCATCCTATTATCAGGGTGAGGCGGGATCACTTAATTGATGTTCCAGTCAGAAAGCTGGAGAATGATTTCTAGGATACAATGTTTTTATTTCTACCTAAGGACTTTCATTAAAAGAAAATAAAATCTAATATATATATATTTTTTTTTTAGCAAGAAGGAAATCATTTGACAAGTCATTTAAAAACATTAGGAGTAAACAATTTCATTCAGTAGTGACCTCATCAGAGAAGTCCAAGGACTTTGAAGAGTTACAATCAGGTTTCCCCAAAAGCATTAATGTAAGTTGTGAATTTAACATTAAGTAATTCCTGGAATTTCTATTATTTTCTACTTCAGTTCTCTTATATGTGAGACAACATGGCAGAATTTCATTAACATAAGAATTCAGTATGTAGTTTAAAACTTAAACGGAAAATATTAGTTTGGTTGTTTAAAATAACAAAACAGAAGCATGATAGGTGATACTCAAAATCTGAAAGTCTTTGCCATAATAAAGCTTAAAATCTAGTTTTTTATAAATGAAGTCAATTTTTCTACTTTTAATATAAACTCACATTTTTAAAGACATGTTATCTATAGGTACATTTTAAAATGTTCACCTGTTCATAAATGACTCCAAACTACTAATTCATCTATCCTGTGAAAATGCATTTTGAATACGGTCAACTATATTTGGTTTTAAATAAGCTGTACTGTTATGTTTTACGATATACTAACCATCTGGTACCTAAATGACAGCTTAAAACATCTCCAACCAGTTAGTTTTGGTCTTTTAGGTAAATTACACATTGTAAAACCTGAGTATTTACATAATGATAATCTGTCAAAGTATGAAACCTCACACTGAAGTTATCAGTGTGTTCTGAGTTTGGTTCTCCTCATATTACCATATTAAAATTCAGAGGGAGGAGCATGGAGAACTCAATCACAAGATCACAAAATGAGTAATATCTGAGCCTGTAAAATAAGCAAAATAGTACAGCAATAAGGCTGGTGTTTGCATATTACATGTGCTGTAGTTTCTAGGCACAAGTTAAGGGTTAAATTGACATTTTTAGTTCCTCGACCTAATGGATTTAAAATATAGCTCATATTTTCCCAAATACAGTTAACAATCCAAGACATTTTAGCTAAATTCCTTTTATGAATCCTACAGTGCAAGCAATATAAAATATTACAAGTTATTTTGATTGTTTCATTAGTTATTACTATATGCTTGGGTGAATAATCTGGTTTATAGCTAGGAAACTCCTATTTCATCACCCACAGTATAAACAGCACTGCAAACAAACAGGCACGACAGTGTAATCCTGGGTAAGAAGCTAAAAGTAAAAAATATATAAATATATACAAAGTTTAAATCCCTTATGTATTATGGGAAAAGTAGTGGCTACAGTTACTATAAAGCTAATTTGTCCCTCTCAAATAGTATATTTTACAGATTATTTGTAAAGATATCACCATATTTATAGTATAGATCTCTTTAAAAATAATACGACACGTTTCAGTAAAAAAAACTATTGTGAACTTTCTTTCCTTTTATACAGATTCAGTAGTATTTTCAAGCAAACTAAAAAAAAAAGTTTGCAATTCCAGCACACAGGAGATAAGGCCTCTTTTTTTCGTATTGGCAAAATAAAATATATATTAAAAAATCCACTTTCTCCCTACTTTTCTATAGATTATAGTTCAAATACTCATATTTCTTTATCAGGACAACAGCATTTGTTATTTTTAAGTAACAAGTCATTTGAAGTTCATAGTGTTGCTTCTGAATCCCTGGAACCTTAAGAACACAGGGCCATGCCACTTCAAGAAGACAGGACTGCTTTTTTCAGCTTCTCTATTTCCACCTAAGATATAAAACACAAGTTGACAATAAACAAAATACTTTTAGCCACATTTCTTTATTTTATTTTATGTCATTAAGATCCGATCATACTTTGAGGACTCCAGATTTTAATTTCCAATCTAAAATCCAATTTCCAATGGTGTGATCAATATAGGAAAAGTTTAACAGAAGAATACATCATAGTACCAGTTCCTAAATGGCACAAGATAACCACAAGACTGCAGCTACTGTTGTTTCAGCCAGAACAGTATTAATTAACGGGGGCATCTGAAAAAATACTGTAAGAAAATCAGCCCTTCCAAGAACAAGAGAATCTTTGAAACCAAATTAAGAAGTGTATAAGTACCCATATTTAAACAAAGGTGGGGGCAGTAAAGAACTGAAAAATAGGAATAGTAAAGGACCACTTTAGTCCTACATTTTTCATTTGCTACATACGTGAAGCTAGCAAATCCATTAACCTCACTTGGTCTTAATTTCCTCATCTGTAAACAGTATGTTCTAGATTAAATTCTTTAAAACACATGATATGTATCTAAAATTCAGTCAGTGTGTTGGAAATATTTCCACCTTTAGGCCGAAGACATCCTTCACTTAATAGAAATTCACAATTTAAGAAACTTAAGAGAATTAGGAAAATTCATGTTCACAAAAACAGTTATTTAATTCTGACATATTATAAATCATGAAGCTGAAGCACAAGATTAAATACCATGCTAAGTGTTCCACACTAGCAAGTGGACAGAACTTGCACTGACTGAGTCTAAGGCTCTAAAGTCCAGTTTTCCAGTTTTCTACTCTTCCCAATCATATAAGGTTTTAATGATTTGACCTTTCACTGAATGTGGAAATATTTGGGCCTTATCTTCTCCTGAAAGCATCATCCCTATCCCCAACACTGCATACAAATAATACACGCTATAGCTAACTTCTGACAAATAATTCATTATTAAATGATAACCACTTTGCCAGTCAAAATGTCTAATTTCAGTATGTTCACAATCTCCTAAGGGATTCTAACCATTCAAGTATGGCTTCTTAATTGTAGGATCTAATAGCACTGGTTTGGGACAAGTCTTGGTCTTCAGCCTGGATTAAGACAAAATACCTTCAATCTTCTATTCCAAAGATACATTAACCAACTACACCAATATTAATAAGCAAGGATGCAAAGAAAACAGCGGGGGGGGGGGGACGGGACGGGACACTGGTCAAAGAAAGAATAGGGAGAATAATCCCGCACTCAATCAGTAATACTCCTTACAGATTGCTGTCACATAAATTTAGATAGCAAGCCAATATATTTATTGCTTGAGATTCTCTTCTAACACTTTTATGTTTATTGTTCATCTTTAGTCCTTTTATCATTCCTCAATATAATTTAATACTCTATGTTAAATTCATAGTTCAAAGTACTACTTTTAATCTTTAGGGAAATATAATTTTTCCTTTCAATGTATGATCTTAAAGCTAAGACTAAGTAACAGCTGATTTTGCTAAAAAACTGAATCAAATGAAATTCTTTAAAAATGAAATAATTCATTTGCCTTGCCATAATTTTTATGACAAATTAAATCGTATCTAGAAATTTAACACTGTATTAGTTCCTCATGCTCATATCACCTTATTTTCATATATGAATCTGTATACATAGGCAACACAGCGAATCAAAATCAAGAAACTTAACTCTAATTTCTGAATTTCTACTGCGTTACACTTTGGGAATTTAAGAAATTTTTAAAATTCTTTGACTTGATTAACAATTTATTAGCTATCTAATATGTATACAGCACTTTGCTCAGAGCTACGGGCAAAGATAGAACAGCAAGATACACCCTCAAACAGTCTTAAAGTCTAGAAGATGAGAAAAATGAGTCCATAATGTCACAGTGATAAGATAGAAAATTATTACTTATTTATGCTTTTCAAAATAAAGGACATGAATTTGGAAGAAGACAAAATTATTTTTAAATCAGAAGAAGATGGGTACTAACTTAATGATGGTGACTGCTGGAAGTAAGCTCTAAGAATCTGTAGAACTTATGCATGAGAAGATGAAATAAAAGGAAAATCCAAGAAAATACAGTAAGGGCAAAACTGAGGATCAGCAAGCAAGAAAAGAAAGATAAACTAGGACCAAGACATAAAAGACCTCACATGCAAAGCTGAAAAGTCTGAACTTCATTCAGCAAGTAACAGAAAGTTCTTGAAAGTAGGAAGTAAAGAAAGATTAATTTGAATGAGAGAAACTTAAACAGCTAAAAAGAAGATAAAGAGCATGGGAAAAGGACAAAAATACTGGAAACAAAGAGATAAAGGTGATGGCATAAAGCTAACAGTCCTGAATGTGAAGGAACTAGAATGGAAGTACCACATCTGTAAGACTTGAAAGGCAATGAAATGAGCAACAGAAACACAGAATCAGAAAAGCAGGAAAGGAAAATGATAAACGTAAAAGGGGACATGCTAGTTCTAAGATCAGAGTGGAACATCCATGAAGACAAGCAGCTGGAAATAGGACAGAAGCTGGAAAAAGAGCAATCAGACTCAGACGGGAGAGGCACAAGTGCTCCTCATGATGCTTGAGAGCACAGGTAGGAAAAGAGTGAGCAGATGCAAAGAGAGGAGGGCCAAGGGCAGTTCTGAAGGAACACTTCACTTAGAGAAAGGAAGAGGAGACAGAGAAGTGGACTGAAACAAAAGAATGCAAGATTACATAAACCAGGACAGAAAAAGTGACAACAGATTTTAAAATGTGAAATGCTGTAGAAACTGGAGAGACACTGGAGTTACCTTCAGTAAACCTATGATGTAAGAGTTGTTAATGACTGAATTAAAGGTGAAGAATTAGAGACCACAGATGTACACTTTTTTTTTTTTTTGGTTGTTTATATCGCAGTAAATGAAACTCAAGGTAGCTGGACCTGCATGGGGGCTTTAGTTTTTTGAAAAACTGGAAAAATTGAATATTTTTATGGAAAAATGTGAAGTGCCAATAAAAGGGATACATCAGAAGTAGAGTAAAAATGGGGTTTTGATAATTTACCAAAGACCTTCACATACGTCATCTCAATAACTAAAGCTAAAAGGCAGTTAAATGACTTCCTCAAGTTCAAACAGTGTAACTTAATCCCTGAGAACAAAGTTTCTGAAGTCTGGCTGTTTCTGTTAAAAATTTCAGCCCAACTGCTGATTTAATCACTCTAAACCACAGTTTCCTCATCTTTAAAATAGGAACAATAATCCTTACAAGTTGTTACGTGTGTCCACTGAGATAATATACAGAAGGTGCCAAGCCTAAATGACACATAGTGTAAGTCAGAAGAAGGGTTCAAGTTTTTTTGTTTTTTTTTGTTTTTACCAAGTTCCATGTTCTTTCTGTTTCACAATGCTAACAAGAGAAACAGGGTAAGCAATAAGGCAAGGTAAAAATAGGGAGGCATATAAAATACTTAGGTACAGAATGGGAGAGCCTCTGAAAACAGGCAGAAAACACTTTTCTCTGAAATATGCCAAAAATCAGAATATAAATGAAGACCAAAGTAAGTACAAATGGAGCAGATGGAAAAAAAAAAAAGATAACATAACTGAAATTGTCAGACATCAGCAAAGAGTGAAGATAACATTATAGACATGAAGTAAATGCTCAGTGAGAAATTAAGTCAACAAATCTATAAGTCCATCCCATTACTACCTTCACCCCTATCACCCTTGCCTCCAGGCCAAAAAAAAGAATTGAAAAGAAAAAAGTTTAACTGTAGGGAAAAAAAAAGAAAAAGAGAAATAGCTCAAAAAAGCAAGAGTGCAAAAGATCTAGAGAACTACACACTCTAATGAGGTCAGAACCATATTCATTTTATTTAAGAATGTATACCTTATCCCTCTCCCACATTGCCTAAGAGAGCTAGAGCTCAAAAATATTTGCTTCATGAATGAATGGAATGTGATAGGGAGTCAACTAGAAATTAATTAAATGGCTATCAAGCAGCAGGGAGTGCCCAACTTTAATTAAGTAGGATAGTATAATTTGTAGTGAACCCAATCACCTAGAAGACATGAAAAACACATCTAGTTTATGCTGACTATAATCTCAATGTTAGGAGAAATTAATTACCTCTAGATTGCTTCTCATTGCCTTCTCCTCTTCCAAATCCTTTCGTAGTTTTTCCAGTTCTTTCCTAAAAACAAACTATTTATTACTGTTAAGTCTTTCATTTAAACAATATATTTGACTAATGTTAACAGGATCTCTGTTACCTGACATACCAAAACATGGGGAAAACTTTTTAAAGGAAACAGCCATATTGATCAAGAAAAATTTCAAATTCACTAATGGAATGGTTCAGTACAACAGTTTTAAAAAAAACTTAGTAATACCATGGCAAACCTATCTCTGATAAAGAAATTTTTAAGTGAATAGAGCCGCTCATGATAAAATAAAAAAATAATAACTGTCCTTTAGAAGTAATTTTCCATATTCAGTTACCATGCTTTTTCCAGGCTGGACATTCTAAAGCCCAGGCAATCTGGTCACAGTACAAGGCAAATTATTTAATAGGATTACCTGGACTTTATAATTCTCTTTCTCTATTTTTAAAAATAAAACATTAAAATTGCTAATCCAATAAACAAAAAAAAAAAACTTTAGCCAACAATCCTTCCTCCTTAACTCATATTTTCATATTTCTGTGTTCTCATCTGTCTTTCTTATATATCTTTCCTCCAACTGTAAGTATATATTCCATATTGTGTCTTTTCACAAAGTATTTTAAAATATTTCCATGTTGCTAAAATTATATTTCTGTTAATTTTTGCCTGACACTGAAATATCCAGGTTTTTTGGTTAGTTGCTTTTTGGGGGGAGATGAAAGGAATAGGAATTTTACTTAACATCATGAATATACCAGTATATCAAATTTCTAAATAAAAAAGTAGGGACATTTTCACAGCTTTCTGACATATGCTTGGAAAATTCTCTTAAAAATTATTATAGAAATAATAGAGAGAAAAACACATGAAAATGCTCAGGAAGAAAGAATACATAAGAAAGAAAGGAACCTTTAAATTCTATAGTTCCAAGACTAGTTTTTTCTGTGGTTTTAATGATTATAAAACTATTTGTCCTGGGGTACCTCAGTCCTTAAATGTCTGCCTTTGGCTTATGATCCTGGAGTCTCTGGATCAAGCCCCGCATCGGGCTCCCTGCTTGGCAGGAAGTCTGCTTCTCCCTCTCTCACTCCCCCTGCTTGTGTTCCCTCTCTCTAGCTGTGTTTCTCGCTGTCAAATAAATAAATAAAATCATTTAAAAAAAGAAAAAGAATAAATGTCCTATTGTTTCAATTTAAATTTTAATTTACATATTTAACTGAAATTTATCGAAACTTTATTTTGATATATAATAGAAAATGTGCTAAAATATTAACTTTGTATTTCTAAAATGTTACTACTAAATTAAAAATATTATTATTTTGAGTTCATTATACATTTAAATTATATCTAAATGAGGATCTATTCCTAAAATATTTATCCTGCTATCACGTTTTTATTATTTTTAAAAACACATTTGTGAATATAAAATTTTTACGTAATATTTTCTTTTTACAGGAACAGATCAAACTATATTATCTTATTCTATAACTTTTCAACTAAAGAAAGAGATTACTAATATATTTGTGTCAATCACTCCATGTCAATTTCCTTCAATTTTTTAATGATTTGTTCCAAACATTTTAGATTCTAATACTGAATGCATAAAGACTATGTATTTGTAAGCTATAAAAAGACAGAATAATTAAAAAACCTAGAATTCCAAGTCAGCTCAAAAAATAAATTATTACCAGTACCTCTGATACCGGGAGTGACCTGCTATCCTACTTTCCTCCTCTCCTTCACAGGGAAAGTTCTACAGTCTTTCTTTTCTTTTCTTACCACAGAGGAAATAAGACTTTAAAAACACCCTTTGGAATGACTTCTAAAATATCTGATATATTGGTTTTAAAATATGCATAAATCATAAATATTTTATTCATCCTACAGCTACATTAAGAATACCTATAGGCAATTTATAAATGTAATTATCAGTTCATTAAAAATAGCAGACGTGGTATCAAAAATGTAAAATATCAAAATCAACAAATTAGGAGCATTCTCTAACTCATACATGGATAGTCCTCATTAAATAATAGATGAATGACTATTTATAATGTGTATACTGCAGAATCTGTAAAAGGAAATCTGCAGGATTCAGATAAACTGAAGGATACAGAAAAGACCCATCATGTATCAAATTAAAAACAGTCTTTCTCCCACTCTTGCGCGCGCCTGCGCGCACTCTTTCTCTCTCTCTCTCTCTCTCTCTCTCTCTCTATATATATATATATATGCAAATAGATTTTTTAAGTAGTCACTCATGATAAATTTTTCAGTTCTACCTAAGAGAAGTTTGCAAAAGTAGTCTGCAACTACAAATATATCAATTGTTAATCTCAGTATCTTTTTCTTTTTTTTTTTAAGATTTACTTACCTATTTGAGACAGAGAGAGAGAAATGCACATCATGGGGAGGGGTTGAGGACGAGAATCTCAAGCAGATGCCCCAATGAGTGTGCAGCCAGATGTGGAGCTTGATCTCATGACCCATGAGATCATGACTTTAGCTAAAACCAAGAGTTTTGGACACCTTACCAATTAAGCCACCCAGGCCCCCTCAATATCATTTTTAATAAAGAATCCAATGCCAACTGAGAACTGGGGGAGAACTGGTGAATTCAGCTCTGAGGCAGCATCATTTTTGGCAATGACTTTTATACCAGATTCCATACACCATCAAATACTTTTAGAGGCTATAGGGGAAGAGCACCTGAACCCTCACCCTTAGTTCAGTTAGGTTAGCTGATCTTTGAGCTGTTTTACCTACTGGACATTTGTAGGACTATGTTTAAAATGTTAACAAGTTTTATTTTTATATTTATTTCTTTTTTCATGTTAACAAGTTTTAAAGCTCAAATAATAATAGTTTTAGAAAAGTATCTCTAAACCAACAGAAAATATAATTTCAGTTATAGCTCTGCCTTTTAAGAATTGTATGATCTTAGGTAAATAGCTTTACCTCTCTAAACCTTTATTTCTTCAGTTAAAAAAGAGGGGCTTTAGTAGGTTAGGAACTCTAAAAAGTTCCTAACTTTCACTTAGGGATCTCACCATATAGTATTATAAAAAAGTTTCAGGAGCACCTGGGTGGTTCAGTCATTAAGCATCTGCCTT
This sequence comes from Spilogale gracilis, assembly GCA_004023965.1. NCBI lineage: Eukaryota > Metazoa > Chordata > Mammalia > Carnivora > Mephitidae > Spilogale > Spilogale gracilis. The sequence continues at coordinate 30,915 of PITA01001794.1, forward strand.
TGGCTCAGGTCATGATCCTGGAGTCCAGGGATGGAGCCCCCGCCTTGGTCTCCCTGCCCGGCAGGAAGCCTGCTTTTCCCTCTCCCACTCCCCCTGCTTGTGTTTCCTCTCTAGCTGTCTTTTTCTGTCAAATAAATAAATAAAATCTTTAAAAAAAAAAAGTTTCAGAATCAAAAGAATGGCCTTAGAGATTCACTCACTCCCAACCTTTTCGTTTTATTTACATACCAATCTCAACCCTAACGGAGACAGTGATACAGTCCCTCTGAAAAGTAAATATACATATAGATACACTCCAGATTCAAAATACAATGTAACTTTTCCTAATACTTTTAAGACAAATTAGCCCCTGTGTTTGACCAGAAGATTTGTACTCTTGAATTATGGGTACATATATACCTTTTCCATAATAACCCTATGAGAACAAGTTTTCTAGTTCAAGTTTTTTGCAGAGAGGAGAGAAGTGCTATTAAGGAAAATTTCTTTGGAAACATACCTGCTTATACAAGAAATTTGGCAGATTACATCTCTACATGATAGAATTTGAAAGAATTCTTTACATAAGTGTTAAGTAATTTTCAAAGAAGAAAACAAGTGCTACTTACCCATGATCCTTTTTCAGTGCTTCTACAATGTAGAGCAATTCAATAATCTGAGCTCTAAGTTCATCCAAGGGACTTTTTTTCCCATCATCTGATTCTACTTTAGCTTTACTGTCTAATGGAGTTAAAAAAGCAGCCGTATTTGGTTTAGCACTTGAAGGTGTTGAAAGGTACAGAGATGGCTGAAAACATATTAGAAAACCTTGTTATTTTATTTGTATTTATATTTAAGTTCAAAAAAATTTTATAGCAAGGAGATAATAACTAAAATAATACTTCAAGATAAATGGTAACTTTGGAAATTCAAAAAGCAGTTTGATATTCACAACTGATAAAACCAGCAAACAACCAAAAAATAAACTGGCAATCTCTAGGAGTTTATGTGAGAAATGTCAAACGATTAAATATAATAATAATTTAAAAAGTGGAAAAGAAAAGAAAAACCTATTAGAGTTATCTTATGAATGGTTTGCCAAGTAGAGCATCTAGATGCAAGAATATATCAGCATGATTAATGTGCTGCTTTGATCGTCCACATTAAATAGTTATTATTTAAAATTTCCAAAGAGTTTCACTTAAAAATAATTATGAGGAATTGAATAAGTCCATGGAAGAGGCCTGATGCCCTTCTTATTATTTCACTAAAATAACAGGAAGTAAAATTTCAATACATTGCTGACAAACTGAATCAGATTGAGTGTATCTGATAAACTGGAGGAGCAGCCAAATGTCCTTGGAATGAATCTGAGGAGGAGATATGAATTTCCTAAATATAAGATGTATACAGGTGATAATACTATCTTAAGTAAAAACAGCAAGAGTTTAGAAGAGTCTTAACACCATGTAATAAATGGAAGAATCCATGTACACTGCCATTCATTCCAGTATATATTCAGTGCTTATTATGGTGCCGAACACCAAGCTAGGTTAAGAGTAAACCAATGATAGTTTCTGGCCTAAAAAGTGTATATTAAATGGGAAAATAAAACAGATAGACAGATCTATGCCTTAAAATATATGAAATGTGTAACATTAGTGACTCAATTTTTTGGCAGGAATTTTTTTTTATTTCTTGGCAGAAAAAATAATTTTTAGAAGACATTTTAAATTCCACAATTTTGATGTTCACAACGAATCCTACAAATTATTCAAATCTTGGACCACAATACCCCTCACCTTTGGAGAGAAGCATGAATCCTTTTTAAATTCAGACGGCTTTAAGTTGGCACCATCTTCTTCTTTTGGTAACTTCAAGACCTTTTCTGGGCTTTGAGTTGGCTAGATGATTTTTTTAAATCAAGAAAGAGAAAATACCAAAGAAGGAAAAGGCAATAAGCACTGGATAATAAGCTAAGTAACTTTTATCACTGTTTTCAGCAGTTACTGTTCCAGATATCCCATTATTATTAACAGGATGGTACATAATTTCAAACTGAAATAACACACTTGCATATCTGGAAGGTAAAAATGGCCTGCCTCTTAGCAACAAAAATTTTCTTTACCTCGGTAATTTAAACTGCCATAGTGCTCAAGAGCTAATATATTAATAATAAAGTAATACCAGCATTGCAGGTAATGCATAGAAAGCATAAAAAGCTACACATTTAGATATCAGCATTAGTACTACAAAAAACCCTCACTATTTCAGAGGAAAAGAATGATTCATTCTTTCCTAAGGTGAATATGTACCCCTCAATTCTAAGTATTGTTGTGAGATGGGTAGATTAAACAGATACTCTGACCCTTTTTGACCCTTGTGTTCTGTGGTAATGGTCGCAGGACAGCTGTTGACTCCTGATTCTGTAACCTTCCACTGCAACCCTCTCTGAAATGAACATGACCCCATATTTCCCTAAATATAACCAAGTATTTGCCACTTGAGTATAACAGCTATCTTCCTGACTTTTAAACTTTGGTGGAATATAAGTCGTCCCCTGTTCCTTTCTTTAGAAGGACTCTGGATCCGCTAAAATCTCTCTGTTTTATAACAGTAATTGTAACTCACAGAATGTCCACCATTGAAGCGGCCAGGCAACCTTCTTCCAGGCATCTTCGGTCTATTTGCAGTGAGATGTAGCAAGTTTTCTGAGGAAGCTATGTCATCAAAATTTACAAGATCTGGAGAATAAAATAAAATATCTACTAAGAGATAACTGAACATTTTAAAAGATAAAAAAGAGTATTTCTGGATTTCTAACAATCTATACATTAAAAAGTACCACTAGGACTCAACAAGCTAACCTATGCTTTTCATATGCATTTGGAAAACAACACTCACCCTTAAAAACATCCTCTTCACCTGACACATTTTATAGCATAAGACTTTACTAACAATAGAAAGTTCATAGAGAGTCCTCAACAAAAGTGCTTATTGAAAAATACAAATCTAAACCAAAAATTACAGTATCATAAAAAAACTGTCATTTAAGTTCTTGCTTGTAAAAACAGATGATCCACTCTGTTAAAATAATTAACTCGTAATTAATTACAATATGTCAGAAAATTAACACATAAAATGTTTTGAATTTTGAGTAATATCCTAATATTCAAATTTTAAGAATTCAACTTTATGTGGGACCCTGATGCTTTCTAACTGTAAAGTCAAAGTATAATTTAATGGATCTTTATATGTGTGTGTCTGTTTGTACGTGTGTGTGTGTGTGTGTGTGTGTGTGTGTGTGTAGTAGCTGGGACTCAAAACTGTTCATAGTTCATTGCCCTTTTATTGAGACATCAGCATATTTAGGAACTATAAGACAGTCATAAATCTAAGGCAAACAGGATATCAAAGAAAATTGCTACAAAGATCATTCACTTGTTTTCCCAATATCAAAGAAAGGCTGGTTGACCTTTGATCCAATACTTGGGTTTAAAGAAAAATCTACATAATGTGTATCTCTGAAACAATGGCATGTAATACCTTCTTTTTCTAGATGATCCAGAAAACTTTGCTGAAAGAGGTGATTTTTAATTTTGAAACCCAGAAATCTACAAGTGATATGAGAATCCTAAAGATAACTCAAGACCTTTCCATTGTCAATATAATCTTCCTTCAGCTCAGATTCTAAACTAGGGATTTTAATCACAACTGAGATACTCAATATGGCAGCATATCGGCAGCATATTGGCTTAATCTTCCAGATACGGAATTAATTCTACACATTCCCATTGCCTAGTTATTTATAATGCTTTCTGTCAAATATTTAGATAGCCAAACTCAGTGATATGTTATTTCTTAAAAGACAGCTAAAGATAATTTTTATTATTTCTGCCCTCAAAGCTTATTCATTAATTTTCCTATTCAAACTAATCAATTTAGGAAAAAATGTTAAGGATAAAAGGGCACAAAGGTAAGGCATAAGAAAAGGTATCCCTGTTTGGCAATATGTGTTTTATAACAAATTTAAGTATTTGTTGACCTCTGTTAATTCTTTTCCACCCTCCCATTCTGGGATTATTTTGTGTATTCTATTTTATATGTAGTCATCTACTCACCAGGCTAGTGCATCTCAACAGGCAATCAAACATACTCAGTTTAATTTTGGTCTTGAGTCTTTTGATAATTGTTTATAATTATAAAATATAACAAACCATAATAAGAGACACAGTGGCTTTAACAGAAATGCATTATATAATGTGAAAGACTTTGAATTTAAATACATTCTTAGTATTTCATTTGTAAATTTCATAAAAAAATCAGTGTTTCAAAAAATGTTAAAACATGCTATAGTTTGAAGGGTTAAAAATTGCTTTTAACACTGATAAATGTGTATTGAAAACCTATTAAAAAAAAAAACCTTGAAAAGTACATCCAATAACTTTGGCCTGTGAAGATTATTTTCAAATGCATATTTAAGCAACATGCAGAAAGAAAAAGAAATAAACAGAAAAACATAGGAAGGAATGAAGATAAGTAAACTGAAAGGATAAATAAAAGGTAGATTTATAAAATTATAGAGCATGCTCATGTAAAAATGCCTTCCGTATGTCCTGTTTTGGGGCTGCAACACCAAGACAAATAATTTTACTATTCTAAAACTCTCTCAGGTCCTCCATTTAAGCCATCAGGTTAGTAAAACAGTGCACATTTTAGACTCATGATATATTTAAACACATTTAAAATTTACCTACAAGATCAATGGATTTATACCGTACACATGGCATGAAAGGCATGACAATCACTTAATTCTTGCAATTAGATTGCCATTCTGCCAGACATTTATATTTCTACATATTGCCTAAGAAGACATGGAATTTAAAAAAAAAAACAAAACCGAAATATCAAGTTTTGGGAGAAAGCTAAACTGACTTATATGGGTTTCAATTTTAAAAAAACTTTTATCAAAACAGTATCTTAAGCTAATCAGGAAAAATTTTCCAACATGAATTTCATTTTATTTTCAAATGGAAAACCAAAAGGGTTAGAATAGACAGACAAACATGTACACTTTTAGTACAATAACGAAGAAAAATCAATGTGCACCACCTATTTATATGGAATATACTGTTTCGATTTCTTTTATAAATTGTTATCTTACCAAAATGGAGAAAGGTAGGATAATTTCCTGACACGTAAGAAGGGAAACATGGCAAACAGGCTAGGAAACAAAATCTGGAAAGAAAAGTCAAGGATAGGAATGTCTAGAAAAAAGACTAAATCAAAAAAATTATTTTACAAAGCAGGAAAAAAGGAACAGTTTTAGAATGAATAGAACCATTTAAATGTTTAGCATATACCTACTGAAGTTTATCTAAACTCAGATGTGTATTAGATTTTAGATTTATTATTTTGTCTTTCAAAAGAAAAAATTAGTATTAATTTCAATATACCATAAGTAGAAAAAGCCTTTTTAAAATTACTCAACACCAAGACAGCTTCAAAAGGCTGTTTTAATAAAAAATTAAAGGTCAGAGTAATAAATCAATAATATTAACAACTCATTAATCTCGTTATAACTAAAATTAAACTACCTTTCAGTCAAGTTTTAGTCTTCGGCATATGACAGTAATTACAATGAAAGAGAATTTTAATTCTATGATATAATGGAAAAATATGATAAATAGTATTTTTAAATATCTCACTATAAAAATACAACTTATATAGCATTCAAAATCACATAATACATAAATGAATCTTCAGTTATGCCTTACAAGAAAATTATTATAAAAAAACAGTAATTTCAATCTCTGCTCTTATTCCACAGGAATCCAACATTTTGAGGTGTGTTTTGTTTTCTGTATCCTAGTTTAGGCACAGACTCATTTTTTATAGTGTCTACCACTCAATAGGAAAGCATCTTACTAGAAGAATTCCACATTAATTTCTTTCTGGAAGGAATAAATGAATAAACATTGAGAAGGTAATTCAAATAAAAATAGATTAACTATCAAACAAAGAATGCTTGTCTATTTAACAATAATGCTTTGGGATCAAATAATATTATGTATCTCTAAAATTTCCTTTTAATTCAAGAAGAATTTATCATAGAAAACAATCAAAAGGGGGCGCCTGGGTGGCTCAGTTGGTTAAGCGACTGCCTTCGGCTCAGGTCATGATCCCGGAGACCCAGGATCGAGCCCCACATCGGGCTCCCTGCTCGGCGGGAAGCCTGCTTCTCCCTCTCTCACTCCCCCTGCTTGTATTCCCTCTCTCTCTGTGTTTCTCCCTGTCAAATAAATAAAATCTTAAAAAAAAAAAAAGAAAACAATCAAAAGGGTAAAATACTACATAACACTGTAAGAATACTTCACCAGCTCTGCTTTCTCAATAGATATGTTACCACTAAATCTTCTATCTTGTATTCTAAGACTAATGTGTAAACCAGTTTTACATCCTAGAGAACTTACCATTTTCGAAATATTTAGACCATGTGAACTTTACAATTAACCAGCAGTAGCAGTGAGATTATCCTGAACCAATTTTTTTTTTTTGACGATTTTATTTATTTGCCAGAGAAAGAGAGAGAATAAACAGAGGGAGCTGAAGAGAGAGGGAGAAGCAGGCTCCCCACTGAGCAGGGAGCCTGATGTGGGGCTCAATCCCAGGACCCCAGGATCATGACCTGAGCCGAAGGCAGACGCTTAACTGAATGAGCCACCCAGGTGCCCTCCTAAACCAATTTTTAATGAAATATTTGAAAAAGAGGAATAAAACTAAAACATAGTTCTAACAACTATGGAATTTATAGGACAATCTCATATAACAGAATATATGAAGAACATTTATTTTAAAAACAGTTTATAAATGGCTTTATATACAGTATAATTATATCTGAGAGTAGTGTCAGGAATTTACAGCTTTAACGGGGAAAGAAAATGAGATGAGATTCACAAAAGAGGAGAGGAGGGGCAATTCGGTGGCTCAATTGGTTAAGCGACTGCCTTTGGCTCAGGTCATGATCCCGGAAACTCAGGATCGAGTCCCACATCGGGCTCCCTGCTCGGCGGGAAGCCTGCTTCTCCCTCTCTCACTCCCCCTGCTTGTGTTCCCTCTTTGGCTGTGTTTCTCTCTGTAAAATAAATAAAATCTTTTAAAAAAACAAACAAACAAAAAAAACAAAAAAAAAAAAAAGAGGAGAGGAAAAGCAGGGAAGTAACATTTATAACATCTTCCATGTCAGGTATTCTAGTAGGTATCATAAACATATTGGATCATTCAATTATATTTTAAATGCAAAAACAGATTAAGAAACAAGACAATGATAAATGTACTAATAATTTAAAACTCACATTTTTAATAACAAAGTCGGTGTACTTGCTACTATATCACTTGAAATTATTATTTTATGTAATAATGAGACTCTAAGCCTATTTCATGTATGGTTTAAACTTTCTGAAGCATGTTAAAGGGCTAGGTTCATATGCTATTTTAAAAATTTGAAACCTCAAACTGTGCCAAAAATATAAATTAAAATATGCCTCAACTTAATGCCAAATTTGGGGCTATATTTGATGAAGAACACAGTGTTGTTTTTAAGGTGTCAATATCTCAAAAAAAGAGCTTAAATATTTTTATACTGCAAATACTAAAAACACAATATTCTTAAAAAAAAATGGAAATGAGGAATAACCTGAATTGAAGTTCAGAACATGAGCTATATGCTATCAGCAATCAGGCTTTTTGTCTTGTGCCTAAAATAGTAATGATATGAACACAATTTCCAAAACTTGCATGTGCCCATGTAAGATGTTTAACTTAATCTGTAATTGTTGTGTATGTTCTGACTCCTCCACAGTGAGGCTGTTTCCCATTTCTCTCCTTCTCTTTGAGCCTCTCAGACACAGTCACATTGAAATCAGAGCAATTCATAACCCTACAATAGCCTCTAAGTGCTGGAGTAAAATGAAAAGTCACACATATCTCACTTTCAATCAAAAGCTAGAAATGATTAAGCTTAGTTAGGAAAGCATACAGAAAACTGAAATAGTCCAAAAGCTATACCTCTTGTGCCAGTGAGTCAAATTGTGAATGCAAAGGAAAAGTTAGTGAAGAAAATTAAGTGTTACTCCAATGAACAAATTATAGAAAAGCAAACAAACTTATTGCTGAAAGTTTCAGTAATCTGGATAAAAGGTCAAACCAGGCACAATATTCATTCCCTTAAGCCAAATCCTAATCCAGAGCAAGGCCCCAACTCTCCTCAATTCTGTGAAGGCTGAGAGGTGGGAAAGCAGCAAAAAAATAAAAAAAGTCTGAAGCCGGCAGAAGTTGGTTCATGGAGTTTGAGGGAAGAAGTCACTCCCATAACATAAAAGTGCAAGGAAAAGCAGGAGGTATTGATACAGAAGCTACAGCAAGTTGTTATACAGAGATCTAGCTAATTAATGAAGGTTGCTTCACTTAACAACAGATTTTCAACACAGATGAAACAGTCTTATAGTGGAAGAAAAAGCTATCTGGGACTTTCATAGCCAGAGAGGAGAAATTCCTGGCCTCAAAGCTTTAAAGGACAGGCTAGAGACTAATGCAGCTAGTGACTTTAAGCTTAAGACAATGCTCATTTACCATTCTGAAATTCCTAGGGCCCTTAAGAATGATGCTAAATCTGTGCTCTATAAATGGAACAACAAAAAAGGATAGCAGCACACCTGTTTACAACATGCTTTACTCAATATTTTAATCCCACCTACTGTGGAGCCCTACTGCTCAGAAGATTCTTTTCAAAGTATTACTGCTCTTGTTACCTAAGAGCTCTGATGAAGATGTATAAGATTAATGTTGTTTTCATGCCTGCTAATCTAACATCCACTCAGTAGCCCAAGAATTAAGGAATAATTATGACTTTCTTCTGACTTTCAAGTCTTATTATTCAAGGAATACACTGTATAACACTATAGCTGCCATGGATAATGATTCCTCTGATGGCTTTTGATAAAGTATATTAAAAACTTTCTGCGGGTGCCTGGGTGGCTCAGTTGGTTAAGCGACTGCCTTCGGCTCAGGTCATGATCCCGGAGACCCGGGATCGAGCCCTGCATCGGGCTCCCTGCTCGGCAGGAGGCCTGCTCCTCCCTCTCTCACTCCCCCTGCTTGTGTTCCCTCTCTGGCTGTGTTTCTCTCTATCAAATAAATAAATAAAATCTTTAAAAAAAAAAAAAAAAAAAAAACTATCTGGAGGGTGCCTGGGTGCCTCAGTTAGTTAAGCCACTACCTTGGGCTCAGGTCATGATCCCGGAGTCCCGGGATCAAGTCCCACATCTCTGGCTCCCAGTTCCACAGGGAGTTTGCTTCTCCCTCTGACCTTCTCCCCTCTCATGTTCTCTGTCACTCTCTTTCAAATAAATAAATAAAATCTTAAAAAAAAAAAACAACAACCCTCTGGAAAGCATTCAACCATTCTAGATGCTATTAAGAACACTGGGGATTCATGGGAGATGTCAAAGAGGAGTTTGAAAGAGAACAAACAGAAATTAGAAATTTGTAAACCCTGTCTCACAAGACCTGTTTTTGTTTTTTTAATTTTTATTTTTTCCATAACCCAGCCACCCTATCCCTTCCTCCCACCACCCCCTGCCCTTCAGCTGCCCTCAGTTTGTCTCCTGAGATTGAGAGTCTCTTATGGTTTGTCTCCCTCCCCAGTCCCAGAAAAATAACGGCTATAGATAAAAGTAAAAATTGGGACCAAAAACGGTAAAAAAAAAAATTAGACTTTACAAACCATCAATAATTTGACATTATTACATGTGTTTTTTTTTTTTTAATTTTATGTATTGATTTGAGAGAGAGTGCACAAGCAGTGGGAGGAGCAGAGGGAGAAGCAGGCTCCCCAAAGAGCAGGAAGCCCAATGTGGGGCTCAATCTCAGGACCCTGAGATCATGACCTGAGCCAAAGGCAGTGGTGTAGCTGACTGAGCCACATAGATACCCCTAAGGATATTTTTTTTTAAGTTTTTTTTTTTTTTAAGATTTTATTTATTTATTTGACAGAGAGAAACACAGCGAGAGAGGGAACACAAGCAGGGGGAGTGAGAGAGGGAGAAGTAGGCTACCCACAGAGCAGAAAGCCCGATGTGGGACTTGATCCCAGGTCTCCGGGATCATGACCTGAGCCGAAGGCAGTCGCTTAACCAACTGAGCCACCCAGGCGCCCCCCAACCCTAAGGATATTTTTTTAAAAACATTCTATAAAGAACATTTTTTTGTTTTTATTTCATTAACAGTAAATAACAATTTTTACCAGATAAACACACTAAATATATTTCAGTGAATATCTCTAAAATACAATCAACATCTCACTTTCCAGAAATTATTAATGAAAATGGCTTCATCCAGAGCAGGCAGGATCCGAGTATATGGTGAAAGAATCTATAAAACACTCAAATTAAAGAACGGGAGCAGACCATGTGTAGGTCGGAGCTTTTGTATGGGCAAAATGACAATTCAGAAAAATAATAAAATCACGTAACAGTTTCCAAAAGGTTGGAAGTAGCATATCTTACAATATAGTGACCAAAAAAATCTAAGTATAATTGGCTTTAAGTCTGAATGTAAATATGAAATGTTAACATTAAGGCTAAACATATTAAGACATTAAAACTCTTAAAAGAATATCCTGAATACTTTACATAAAAGGATTTAAAAAGTTTTCTTCTGCTTTATGTCATCCTGGACACTCGATGTGTCTATAGCTTAATTTCTTTAGAGGCAAAATAGCATCTGCCTTTTAGAATTACTATTAAGATAAAATAAGAATATATTTGAGAAATATATGAGAAATTTCTCTAATGAGAAAGTGCTCTGAAAATGTAAAAAAAAACTAAAACCAAATGCAAGGTACTAAACACTAATCACTGCTACAAAATAATGATTGTGCTATGCTTTTAATATTGAGACCTTTATCAAAACATCTGTTTCAGGTTTTCCATTTTACAACTAAGAGGTATAAAAGACCAAGAGACAAAGATGATTGATGGGTTAAAAAATCAATCCTAAAACTTAAGGAACAACATTTCACTAAAGAAGTAAAGCCTGCTGATACACATACACACATAGAGAGAAGGACAGTCATAAAAAGCGTATTTTCCTGAATTAAAAACAAAAGTATCTTGAGATAAAGTAGAGAAGTAAAAATAAATATTCAGTATACTCTTGTGCTGGCACTGATAGCCTCTGTTGACTCTTTATCCTTAAACTTTTAAAACTAAAATGTATTCACATCTGCCTGAGTAGTATGGACATCCCATTAAGAGGGGACAGAATATATGATAAATGGATGATCTTTTAATCCATTTCTCAGTCCTTATATGAATCAAGTACTTTGCTCATTTATCTTTAGTTTTATTTTTCTATTTTGGCTTCATAGATTTTAAACAAATCCTAATTAATTTCCATTCTATCTATCCATACATAAAATACCAACACAAATTTCTTAAATAGTTTCTAAAAACTGAATTGGCAACTTTTTTTTTTAATGCACCACCTCTGTACATGTTAACTTACCTGTTTCTTTAGAGCTCCTAACTGTAAATGAATCCAGGTCTACTGATTTCGGTCTAAGTGGTAACTGTTCAGAATCCAGCTTTGGTTTTGATACTGGCTCAGTTTCAAATTTTGATGAAGTGGTAGAAACTTCCCCATTAATCCTGAAATGAGAAAATCAAACATACATAGAAATCACTTGTATGTGAGTCATAACCATTTTTTAACATTGTGAATTACTGACGCTAACGATGTTATATGGCACGATAATTTTTTTCTGTTCCACGAAATTATTTCCATAAATGTAAACCTCTACAATAAGATTAATCACAATAAAATCAGAAATGTAAAAATAGCCTACTAGGTGTGTATTCACCTAGTATGACTATAAATCATTTAACAGAGAGTAATTACAGTCTATAGAAAAAAACTGAAAAACAAATACTTTAAAAATTATTTTGATGATTAGAAAAGCAGTACAGCCATTTATGTCAAGGGCAGGTAACCAATAAACTTATTAATAAGTCACCTAATTAAAATTACCTAATTTAAAATTAGGTAAAACTTACTTGGCTGTAGGAGGTGGTGGAGGGACTGGTTTTTCAGGTCGCTTTGGGTATATTGTTCCAGGAGATCTCAAGAAATTATTGGCTTTGGTGGGTGGAGTAGGCTTCTTTGGTGGGACTTGTGGAGCAGAGGGTTTAGAAGGTTTCTGTTCCAGTACTAATTTTTCATCTGATTATTTAAAAATATTTAATAAGTCATTAACGATCAAAATTATTTAGGGTATTTATTTCTTACAGCTAACATCAGGCTGAAAAAGTGTGAAACAGAGAGACATTATTCATGTATGTGTTTACTGTTTTAAAGTTATAATTTAATAAGCTTAATTAACTAAAAAAAAAAAAACTTACTTTGCTGGGAAGGTGGAACACAATAAGCTTCTCAGCAACAAATAACGCCCAGTCCTTATTGTCTTCCCAGCATTCTTTGTTTTTAGGAGCGGTATACTACTCAAATATAATCACATATGATTTTACTCTAAGCAGAGGACAGTATTATCTATACTTAAATCCAGACCACTTTCTGAGACTGAAGTATAGGAAATTTGTGACATTTAACATACTTAAAAATAATCACAATGACAAAGAAAAATATTAAATGTTAAGAAAAACAGGCTAGCTTGACTAGTCACAGATGAGAAAATTACAGGCCTATATTTATAATCCTCACAACTGTATTAGGAATATATTAACACAATTTCAATTTTTCCAGTTTATTAACACCATTAATAATTCTATGAACTAGATAAGCAAATATACTGGAAATAAACAACACTGGAACCATTGTAAGCCATTTAATAAAAACAATTTTAATCACTAAAAAGGCAGTGGTACAATACATAATGACATATACTTGGTTCCTGATCTTTCAGGTACTAAGAACAAATATTAAAATTGACACACGTGACTCTTAAACACAGAGTACAATCTGGTGGTTGCCAAAGGGGAAGTGGGCAGGAGAATGGGCGAAATAGATTTTTTTTTTAATTGACACTCACAGGTGCACACACACTAGATATTCATGATAGAGCAGTCGGCAAAAATGTGTCTAACACATATATGTAAAAAAACTCTTAAGTGCAATACTAATTTTCAATATCTACTTGGTCTTTGTAAAGAATGTCTATCACAGGATGACAAATAATTTCATGAGGGTTAATATCTATCAGAAACTGGTAACTATGAATCTTGAAGAAACACTGCAAACCATAGGTAAACCCCTGGCTCAAAACAGTTAGATTTACTATAACAATAATGAAAATACAAATTATCATTGTTTCCATTTTATCATTTATATACAGCTTCGTTGGATCATTTGAAAATATAGCTTAGTCTATTAAAACCATGGTCATCATGTTGTACAAAAATCCACTTTCAGGAGCGCCTGGGTGGCTCAGTTGGTTAAGCGACTGGATTCGGCTCAGGTCATGATCCTGGAGACCAGGGATGGAGCCCGACATCGGGCTCCCTGCTCAACAGGAAGCCTGCTTTGCCCTCTCTCACTCCCCCTTGCATGTGTTCCCTTTCTAGCTGTGTTTCTCTCTCTGTCAAATAATTAAAATCTTTAAAAAAAAAAATCCACCTTCATATGGCCTCAAGTAAACAATGCATCATATAATTACATCATAATTATATGCAATCCAATTCTAATTATAAGCCAACAGAGCTGTCTGTATCATTTATAATAGTCAAACAAACTTAAATCTCTAGAAAATGTTAAGAAAGATGTTTATTATATAAAATATCGGGAAAATATTGAAGGTTAAATAGAAGTTCACTGATTAACTGAACATACTTCTTTTAACAGATATATAACTAAAAGCTTAAAATCAATTCAACTGTGGTTTATTCTAAAATAAAAGAACACATTTAAATATTCATGGAAATCAAAGGTGACAAAATTAAGATTCATCATTTCTGGTATAACCATGACTAAATCAACAATAGTATGTTGATTTATTATATATGATGGCAATATATTTGGGTACTAGGTTTTATTTACCTTTATTGATGCGAAATTTACCTAACCATTTTAAGTGAACAATTCCGTGCCATTGAGTAAATTCACAATGTTCTGCAACCACCACTTCTATCAAGTTCTAAAACTCTTTCATCACCCCAAAAGAAGAGTCTGATTCCCATTATTCAGTTACTCCCCGTTTCCCCCTTTACCCATCTCCTGGCAACCACCAACCTGCCTTCTGTCTCTAAAGATTTAGGAATTCTGGGCATGTCATATACATGGACTCATACTGTGTAACATTCTGTTATGATTTGTCTGGCTCACTTCACAGTAGCATAATGTTTTCAAGGCTCATTCTCAATGTAGCATGTATCATTATTTCATTCTTTTTTGTGATTAACATCCTATATATATATATATATAGGATGTGTTTTATATATATATATATATAACACAACTCATTTATCTGTTGACAGACATCTGGGTTTTTTCAACCCCTTGGCTATTACGAACAATGCTGTTATAAACATCTGCATACAAATATTTGTTTGAGTATTTTTCCATTCTTTTGGGTACGTATCTAGGATCACATAGTAATTCTATGTTTAACTTTCTGAGGAACTACCAAACTGTTTTTCACAACAGCTGAAATAATTTACATTTTCATCAGTAGTAATATGAGGAGTCCATTTGCTCTGCATCCTTGTCAACACTTGTTGTTTTTCATTTTTATCATCATTATAGCCATCCTAGAGAGTGTGAAGCAGCTCAGTGTGGTTTTGGTTTGTATTTCCCTAATAATTAATGATACTGAACATCTTGCCACGTGCTCATTAGCCCTTTGCATATCTCCTTTAGAAAAATGTCTACATCAGGGGCGCCTGGGTGGCTCCGTTGGTTAAGTGACTGCCTTTGGCTCGGGTCAGATCTCGGAGACCAGGGACCAAGCCCTACATCAGGTTCCCTGCTTGGCGGGAAGCCTGCTTCTCCCTCTCTCACTCCCCCTGCTTGTGTTCCCTCTCCAGCTGTGTTTCTCTCTGTGAAATAAATAAAATCTTTAAAAAAAAAAAAAAAAAGGAAGAAGAAAGAAGTCTACTTCAATCCTCTGCCCATTTCTGGACTGTCATTTGGTGCATATAAGTTTTTAGTTTTAATAAATTTACAATTTAACAATTCCTTTCTTTTGGTGTCTAAGCTTTTGGTGTCATATCTAAGCATCCACTGCCAAACCCAAGCCATGAAGCATTTAGCCCTATGGTTTCTTCTCAGCCTTTTAGTTTTATACCTCCTATATTTAGGTGAATAATCTGTTTTCAGTCAAATTTTATTTATGGTACGAGGTAAGGGTTCAACTTCATTCTTTTGTATGTGGATATCCAATTGTGCACAGAATTTTAGTTTAGCTAGAAATTCACCAAAACCAAGAGGAAATTTAGATTAAAAACACCTTGTTAGTTTTTCAAATGCCAAAAGGAAGAAATATGTAAGGTACAGAAGTTATAATTTTAGATAGAGAAAAGAACTATCATAAGTATATGGAAAAGGAGAAAATTTTTTAATGAAAGCAGCTAAAATGCATGGAAGCTAACAAAATACAGCAAAATAATTGAAATATGCCCCACCTTATTTACTACAGAATATAAAAATATATTACTAACAGTATATGTAATAAATTCATCCATTTGTTAATTCAGATGAGGATCAGGTCCCCACTGCATAAATAAGAGTAGAAAAACATTTCCCAAAAAATTAAAATGGAAATACCGTATGATCTAATAATTCCACTGCTAGGTATTTACCCAAAGAAAACAGAAACACTAATTTCGAAACATATATGCATCTTATATTTATCACTGCATTATTTATAATAGCCAAGACAGGGAAACAATCACCTAATTGTCCATCAAGAGACATATGAATATGGAAGATTGGGGGGGGGGGGCTGTACACACACACTGGAGTATCATACAACTATAAAAAAGAATAAGATCAGGCCATTTGAGATAACATGCATGAACCTAGGGAGCATTATGATAACTGAAATAAGTCAGACTGAAGAAGACAAATACCTTATGATTTCACTCATAAGTGGAATTTAAAACAGTAACAAATGGATAAAGGAAAAGTAGAATCAAACCTATAAATACAGAGAACAAAATGATGGCAGCAAAGAGGGAGACATATGGGGGGGTTGGACAACATGGGAGATGACTGGGAGATATAGGCTTCCAGTTATAGAGTGGGTAAGTTACCAAGATGAAAAACACAGCAGTAAGAATACAGTCAATGATATTGCTAAAGTATGGAAACAGACAGTAGCTACATATGTGATGATTACAGCATAATGTATAAATCTGTTGAGTCACTATGTTGTACACCTGAAACTAATGCAACATGGTGTATCAATTATACTCAAATTACTTAAAAAAATAGAATAAAATAATTATACTGGCACCAAAGCATGAGGGTTATGAGTGCATAAATTTAGACTGAAAAATCAAATACATTCTCAATCAATGGTTACTCAAAGATGTGTTAGAGGAAAACAGTACTATCCAAAAAGTAGGGAGGGGGTTTGTTTTTGTTTTTTTTTTTTTTTGAGAAAGAGCACACACTGATGCAGGTGTGGTATAAGGAATGGACAGAGAGAAGGAGAGAGAGAATCTCAAGTAAGCACCACACAAAGTATGGAGTCTGACATGGGGCTCTACCTCATGACCCTGAGAGATCATGATCTGGGCAGCAATCAAGAGTCAGATGCTTAACTAACCCACCACCCAAGTGCCCCACAAATGTTTCTTTTTTTGTTTAATTTAATTTATTTATCTGACAGAGAGAAACACAGCTAGAAAGGGAACACAAGTAGTGGAAGTGAGAGAGGGAGAAGCAGGCTTCCCGCTGAGCAGGGAGCCCGAGGCGGGGCTCAGTCCTGGGACTCCGGGATCATGACCTAAGCTGAAGGCAGACACTTAATGACTGAGCCACCCAGGCGCCCCCACAAACATTTCTTAATTGGGTCTATTTTCCTAACACTTTTAGAAAACTAAAGGATTAACAACAAAAAAATCTACCCATATTAATCTCACTGAAGTAGCCTAAACTGAAGGATAATATAATTTCAAAGCCACAGGTACAAAGCTTAAGAAACTATCACCACATAAATACACATGAATAACCACCACTCAGGCCAAGAACTGAACATTAGCCACAATAAGTTCCCATCATGCCCCTTCCCAATTACTACACAACTGCTCCTACCAAAAGGTGTCTTCTAATACTATAGATCGCCTTTGCACATTTGAGTTTACATCAGTAAAATCCTAAGATTCATGTTGTTGCATAGTACCTTACTTGGTATGTGAGTATACCTAAATTTATTTATCCATTTAACTGTGAATGGACATTTGTGTTGTTTCCAAATAAAAGCCAATATAAATAATGCTATGATAAACTTTCTTATTTGAATCTTTGGCACAGAGAGCACATTTCTGCGAGATATATAACTAGGACTGCCAGTGCTGGTAATAGGGTAAAAATCATATTCAACTTAAGTTTTCCAGATCAGATATAACAATCTGCATTCCCACCAACAGCGTATGGGAATTTTGCTACTATGAATCCTCAGAAACATTTGGTATTGTTAGTCACCTTTTCAAATTTTCACCATTTTGGTTGAGAATCTTACTTTGCTTTAAGTTGTATTTCCTTCCTGAGTAATGAAATTGAGTGACTTCATACTTTGATCAAGCATCTACTCAAGGCTGCATTTTACCCAAGCTTTTCCTTACTAATCGTTAGAAATTCTTTATATGTTCTGAATCTAAGTACTTTGTCATTTATCTGTCTTATAAAAAATCATTCCCTACTCTGTGACATAACTTTTTATCCCCCATGTGGTGTCTCTGTAAAAGACATTTCTAATTTTAATGTAGCCCAAAAAGTCAACCTTTCATCTTATAGTAATGTCATATATATCCCTGTTAAAGAAACAATTTCCTACTCCAAGGACACAGAAATACTTGTTTATAGTACCTTGGCAGAATACTTGTGGAGCAACCATTCACATGGAACTTTTATGTATACCGTAAAGATAGGTAAGTAGGTATTGGTATTATAAAGTAGGGTAAGGTTTAATTAAGTTTTACTCATTGAAGAATGCTCTGTATCACTTCTCTACAGTGCAACTTTGGTTGTAAGGCAAGTGTCTAGCCATCTATTTCTGGATTCAAATTTATGTATTATGTGTAGAGATTAAGACTTAGTTCTTATATGAACCTCAGTATCATTTACTTCATCTTTGCTGCAAAGACAACTTCTCTTTCTAAATCACATGGCTTTAATTAAATGTCCCTCTTAATGCTTCTTGCTCTCCTATCTACTTTGTCAGCTATTACTATAGGTAGGCCAGCTTTTTTGATTGACATTTGCCTGGCATATTTTTGTCCACCAGTCATTACTCAATTCTTCTCATTAAGATATGTCTCTTACTAGCACACAATGGCTGGATTTTATTTGTTTGAGTCTAACAATGTTTCTTTTAAATGCAATCTTTAGTCCATTTACATTTTCTGTAATTACTATTTTTTTTTCTTACTTGGATCATTTCATTTTTTCTCCTTTCTTGCCTTCTTATATTTTTGTTATTCCATATTTTCCTTACTATTATCTTATTTATATCTCTATTTTTTTGTAATTGCCTAAAGATTACAACACATATCCTTTAAATCATATGTAAATTTTTCTACTGCCCTAACACTTTCACTCCACTTACACCATGCTGTCTTGTTGTACTTTTATTTCTAAAAAAGCACAGAAGACATTATTGTTTCATATAATCAATATTTAGATGTACCTATTTAAACTTTTTGTTGCTCTTGCTTTCTGTATCTTCAAGTTGACATTTGGAATCATTTCCATTCTGCCTGAATAACACCCTTTAAAACTGCCTATCGTACTAGCATGCCAGCGATAAATTCTCTCAGATTTGACTGGCCTAAAAATGTCTGTATTTCACCTTTGTTTCTGAAGATATTTTCACTGGCATTATACTTCTGGGTCAGCAGTTACTTCCTTCAAAACTCTGGTGACATCATTCCATTGTCTTCTGGCTTCAATTTTTTTTTTCCACTGAGAAGCAACTGTCAGTCTTATTTTTGTCACTCTAAAGTTAATGTGTCTTATTCTCTGGCTACTTTCAGTATTATCTGATTTTTTCTTTATAGTAGTATGATTATGCTGGAGTAGTTTTCTTTGCTACTATGGAGTAGTTTTCATATATCCAGGCTGGGCTTATTATTTCTTGACTCTGTGGCTTTTTGCTTTACATCATTTTTGGAAGACTAGAAACTACTGTATCTTCAAACAAGGTTTCTAGTCCCTATTTTCTCCTCCTCATCTGGACCTTCAACTACATGCACATTAAACCTTTTCACTGTATTCAACATCTCTTAAGATCTTTTTTTTTCCACTGTTAAGCTTTAATTCAGAAATTTGCTTTTGAAAATACCACCACATATACCCACACATATATATCATATATAGTTGACCTTGAACATGTCTGAACTGTCCATGCCTATCTATCTATAGATTTTTTAATACAGTACTCTAAATGTATTTCCTCTTTCTTATCATTCCCATTTTCTTAATAATTTTCTCTTTAGCTTACTTTACTGTAAAAATACAGTATATAATGCAAAATATGTGTAGCCGACTGTTATCAGTAAGACTTCTGGTGAACAGTAGGCTACTGGTTAAGTTTTTGGTGAATCAAAAGCTACATTGGAGGGGCATGTGGATGGCTCAGTTGGTAAAGCCTCAGACTCTTGATTTCAGCTCAGATCGTGATCTCAGGGTTGTGGGATCAAGCCCTACCTCAGGCTCAGCACAGAGTTGGTTTATCCCTCTCCTCCTGCTCCTCTTTCCGCTCGTGTGCTCGCTCTCTCTTTCCAATAAATAAATAAAACCTTTAAAAAAAATTTATATGGGAATATTTTACTGTGAGGTGGGTCAGCATCCTAATCCCTGCATTGTTCAAGGTCAACTGTATATTTTGTAGTTATATAAATTCATTTATACTTACATTCATATTACATTTACATTTATATGGTTTCCAGTTATGCCAAAATTATCAATCACATCTTTTATTATTCTAGACATATATTAAGCATAGATACTTTATAGTTTGTGTCTGGTATTTCAAATTTCTAAAACACCCGTGGGCCAGGTTCTAGTTTCTGTTTTGGTGGTTTCTAGTCATGTATCATACCTCTAAGTACATCTGCTTATTTGCTCTATAAGCATGAGACATGAGACATTTATGGTGAAAACATACACAGATAATTTAAAACTCTAAATGATGTCCTCTTCTCCAGGGAATAAAGGTTTACTTCCTTCAGGAGTCAGGGTAAGGTGCGGTAAAATCCCAGATCACCTTCTTCCAGACTGAGACAATTAGCAGTTGGGCTTCAGTGCTTCTGAGAGCTAGTTCTATTCCCATTTCACATTTTCTATCAAAGAAGTCTCTTTGGAATGCAACTCCATGAGTTTACTACAATATCTCCTTTTTTTCTGGGCTCTAATTTTTGTCTCTCAAACCCAAACATATATTGAAAGGTCTTTTCCTACCTAGGCTCAGCTACCACTTTCAGAATTGGGAAATGCCTCAAAAGGAAACACAGGCCCAAATGTCAGACTTTATGGGGCTTCCCTCCTCTACTAGATCTTGACCTTGTAATATCTTGTACCCTTCACAGCTCTTCTACACTTACTGTGTGTGTGTGTGTATTTATATTTCATACAACCCTTTTCACTCAGATCATTCTCTGCCAGCCTGTACGGTCACTCATCAGTCTTCTTCAAGAGTTCTAGTTCATCTAACAACTTCTTACATAGATTCTAAAACTCCATGCTAAACTCTCTTCCTATTCTCATTTTAAGCAACCTTCTAGAACAACATTACACATATCCACACATTTAATAGCTAAGTTCCAAGAGAGCACCTTACACATAAATGCTTAACACAAAGTCTCAACCAAGATTCATTCTATATTTCCTACATTCACATCAAAATTTCATGTCGAAAGCTGAACTCAATACATATTTTCTTCCCAGAAACTGCATTTTATTTTATAATTTTTTATTTTATAATTCATACCTCATTTCTACATCCTCACAACCCTTGGGATTTAATTAATCCACAAAATGTACTAGTATAAAAAATCTAAGTCACCTTCCTTATAGTAGAGCCTAATTATATGTCAACATCTGTACCTGCTAATATAGTTGATTAACTCAAATCTATCCTATCTTCATGTGATTACACCAAGCTAGTAAGTGCACAACATTCTTTTTCTAAGACTCACTGGTCTGGAATTGAACATGTACCCAAAATTGGTCCAAGAAACTGAAAAGGACTTAAAATTCATAGTTGTGGAGAGGTTTTCCTCTCTTTCCTATCAAATGGAGAAGACATCAAGTTTCCCTGATTGTCACAGTCAGCATTCTTGTGACCTGAAGAAAAATCAACCTGCAGACAAGGCAGACACTAAGGATGGCAAATGGAGAGATAAAATCCTAGTTCCAAAATGAAATTACTTGGTGGAGGGTCACATGACTCCTACCTCTATCTAGACTTCCAATTATGTGAGACCATTCCCTATTTCAGTTTGAGTAGATTTTCTAGTCTTTGCTCTTAAAAAATTCCAATTTTCTTTTTATTCATACCACCACTACATCTATTCAAACAGTAACAGAAGAGTTTCAGAAAACCATATCTGAACATGTCACACAAGTTTTTTAAAGCCAATTACATAATAATTATTGTATTGAGTATGCCTTATGCATTATATACTTACTTTGCAAGAAATTATGGCATCAATTTTGAATAAAATTCACATACATTTACACACACACACATACACACACAGACCCTATACCTTTGACCCCATGAGGTTTAGTCAAATGTAGGAAGAAAATATACACAAAATATCTAAACTGATATATGACAATACTGAGAAATATCTACTTTTAGAGTAATAAAAGGCTAATGTCAAGAAGGTGACATTAGCTGGACATTTCAAACTAGAATCTGAAAAATGATAAGGAATTTCATGTAAAAAGATTCTGAAGGGAGTGCAAGACAAAGAAGGAATCCCAAGGAAAGGATACTATGCCATGTAACTGGAAGGGGAAAAAAACTCATTCTATGAACATTATAGAGTGGGGGATCCTACTACACACAGTCAATAAGTAAAGAGAAGTATGGAATATATCAGAAAACTCAACAGAGGGCCAGATCCTTCAAAACCTGGTAGGCTAATGTGCTCGGGAAAGTCTTCTTTTGAGACTATACTATACTAAAAGCTAGAGTTTTTTTCCCAAATGCAACAGGAAGTATTCACATCCAGTAATAAGTTCAAGTCCCATGAGTCATAATACAACTGACACATATTTGTATGAAACATGCATATACACACTTTATTTCCATAATATAAATTCTAAAAATCTTATCACTACTTTAAATCTTTTTGGAGCAGGGTAAGATAAAAAACAAATAGTTAAATACAACTCCTTGCCATAGCACTGAAAGACCTTTTATGAATCACTTGTGTGATTTTTGTCTTCAGATTAGAATCCCACAGAGCTTAAAAATACTACGACCTGGGGCGCCTGGGTGGCTCAGTTGGTTAAGCGACTGCCTTCGGCTCAGGTCATGATCCCGGAGACCCAGGATCGAGTCCCACATCGGGCTCCCTGTTCGGCGGGAAGCCTGCTTCTCCCTCTCTCACTCCCCCTGCTTGTGTTCCCTCTCTGGCTGTGTTTCTCTCTGTTAAATAAATAAAATCTTAAAAAAAAAAAAAAAAAAAAAAAAAGACACTACGACCTGAGTTCTACCTTATAAAAATTGTGGAAGAGGATCCTTGGCATCAGCATATTTTTAAAAGACACTCAGGTAATCCTGATATACCACTAAGACCGGAAACAACTGTACCAAGGTACCTTTCTAGCTTGATTTCCCACAATTCCTCTAGTTACCTATAGCTATTTCCTGAATATGTTATGCTTTCTCTCATTCTTCTCATATTCTCTTTCTGTGGCCTGGAATCACGTTCTCTTTTCTAGTCCACATATTGTGCTTATTTTCTAACTCTCTGTATAGTTGCAATCTCCCCATTATCATGCATATTAACTAGTCAACTAGCAATTGTCAGAATATCACTTGAAATAGGAAAGAAAACGGAAAAAAATTTAATCTTCCTAGTGACTGGCAGAAGTCAGCTGCCTCACATATATATACTGATTTTGCATACTGTTAACACATGTTTAACATTTGATTAAAAATCTGTCTCATGCGTGGGTTAAGTATTATAAAGAATATCTGCTACTTCTTAAGAGGTCAAGTTTATTTTTAGGTTCAAACTGGAATGATTCTTTGTAGAACATTAGAGATAAGTACTGTTTCCTTTTTGGTAAGCATATAATACAATAGAGTCTTGCCACAGCTCTCAACTCAAGAATCTATGTACTACAGATATCACAGATGAAAAGGCATTTGAGTTCAGTGCCTCAATAACTGCTATGGAATGAGTCTTAAACACACAGTTCCTCATTTTAATTCCACACTAAACTGTACTATACCAAAATTCCAGAGCACATAATTTAAAAGCATATTTTGAATACTGATTTCCAAATCATTCTGTAATATGAAGAATACTGACTATAGTCACCATCTGAATTGGAAAATGACTTTTTTTTTTTAAAGATTTTATTTATTTGACAGAGAAAAACACAGCCAGAGGGGAACACAAACAGGGGGAGTGAGAGAGGGAGAAGCAGGCTTCCTGCCGAGCAGGGAGCCCGATGTGGGACTCGATTCCGGGTCTCCATGATCATGACCGGAGCCGAAGGCAGCTGCTTAACCAACTGAGCCACCCAGGCGCCCCATAAAATGACAACTTTTTATTACATTTCAATTCCATTAAATTATCACTGCACTCCTTTTATAGATTGGCTCATAGGAAGATGAGAACACTCCTAAGCAAAGACGTAAAGAAAACAACACCTCAAGACTTCCGTTTCAGGCAATATGTTGAATTACATTAACAAAACCTATTTTGCCAGCTTAGAATTCAATGTAAGGTAAAATTATCTCTCAAGAATGAGGAGAAAAAAAATATATATTTCAAATAAACAAAATGTCCTACCACTAGATCCTCCATTAAAGGAAATTATTTTTAAAAATGATATGTAGCTTATATATATATATATAACTTTATACTATAGTTCATATAGTTATATATAGTTTATATATATTTTATATATATAAATGGGCAGTAAGTATGAGATACAAACAAAGTACAAACAAAGCAGCAATAAATATGAACAAATCCAAACACTAAAAGGGAATGAGCAGCATACAGATGGTGGTTAAGCCATGAGCCTCTACATATATGACTGTCTAAGCAATCAAGAATAAGACAACAAAAGATCTAACTCTAATAGTCCTTATTAATTCTTAGTTCAGTAACTGAACAAATGAACTAATGATGTTATTGGACCTTTCTGTAGGAACCAGCAGCACTCACACAGCCTTTTGCAAGAGACGAAATGTTACACAGTCAATAAAGTATAACTTTTTCAAGAACAGGTATGATTCACAATTCAATTTTCTGGGGTTGAAAGTCCCAGCAATCAGCCAACTTGACCCTCAAAATCTGTAGTCTCCTGTATTAGCAGTGAATTCCTAGCATGTGAATATATTTTTCTAGCATACATTTCCTAGCATGTGAATACATTTTCCTAACATACATTTCCTTTCCTGTCCCCCTTTAATGCCAGATACAGAGACAAGAAAACCTCAAGAGGAACATCCACCAGCACAACTCTCCTCTCCCATTCTGCAAATTACAAAATAATATTGCCATTATTAACATAGTGGTGTTTAGTTTCTGCCTGGAAGTATGTACTATCTGATTGTGTTCTGCTTATGAATCAACTGACAAGTAAGACAAATTCTGTCCTTTACACCTGCAGACACAGAAACTGAAAAAAAAAAAAGTTTTTCAAGCAAGTGAATACAGATTCACTACCTCTACTGGTAAAAATGTCAAACCAGGCTGGGCTTTAGCAGCCCATTATGCTCTTTGTATGGATGTGACTGGGACCATGAGGGAAAATATATACATTAAGGAACCATTTAAATGATTTTATAAGCCTAAGAGCTTTGCTTACATTCTCTCCTACCCATTTACATGTCTCTCTGTCTGGCACTCCAAAGTACATATCAGTTGCTCCCTTCCTTTCATATGTATTTCATATCAAGAATACAAGTGACTGAGAATGAAGTGAGCTACTGAAAGATACATCCAAGAAAAAAAAAAAGATACATCCAAAAAACTTTTAACAAAATGCAGAAGAAAAACTTATGCTCCAGTTGATGTTATTCTTCTAATGAGGCACACTATGGCCAAAGTAGGGAGCAGGAAACTACTAAGCAGACTTGAGAAACAAAACTACGTGGTGGCCTGGTGCCAGGAGTAAACAGTCAAGATTTATTCTTAAGATCTGAAAAGCATCCCATGAGATGATGGGGAGTCACTTAAGAGTCAAAGGTACTAGGAGAGTCAGGTAGTAATCAGGTTCCTATTTTCGTAAAATTTTTATTTTTATTTATTTGCCAGAGAGAGAGAGAGCACACACACAGATGGGGGCGGGGGAGACAGGCAGAGGGAAAAGCAGGCTATCTTCTGAGCAAGAAGCCCAATGCAGGTCTCCATCCCAGAACTTTAGGATCATGGATTGAGCAGAAGGTAGTCACTTAACTGACGGAGCCACCAAGGTGTCCTATGATTCATGCTTTCTAGCAGTTCCTTTTCCCCTTCTGCTCAACACAGCAGAGCTATTTCAAGTGTTATCTTCTGTAGAATTAGGATCATTACAGAGATAAAAGTCATGAACAGACATACTGATGAAATATACTGTATTTCCTCTCAGAATGCTTAAGGCTCCTCAAATTGGCCCTGGCCATGGTTTGAACAAGCTCCTTCTGTTGAGGGTGGAAAAAGGATAGAACTTTGTGTTTAACTTTATTTAAAAAAGAAAAAGACTTCATTCTATACTAATATTTAATGCTCAGGCTGACACTAGTTCTCTCTCCCATTGCACATCTCCAAAGCTTACTAGGCAAAGCACTGACATTTTTTTTTAAAGATTTTATTTATTTGACAGAGAGAGAGATCACAAGTAGGCAGAGAGGCAAGCAGAGAGGGGGGAGGAAGCAGGCTCCCTGCTGAGCAGAGAGCCCAATGCAGGCCTCGATCCCAAGACCCTGAGATCATGACCTGAGCCGAAGACAGAGGCTTTAACCCACTGAACCACCCAGATACCCAAAGCACTGACATTTTTTCTATTCCTTGAACCAGATTTAGGCATGTCAGGTTAATTTTGAAATTTTGAAAACATTAAGAATTGTTTCACTCATTTTACATTTGTCCTATTTCACTAATTTAAAAATTCTTATACTTGCACACAAACTCTGACACCAGCACTTAGTAAAGTTTAAAAAAAGAGTTTTAAAATCTTCCCAATGAAGTTTTGGTGTTATTGAGAAGATTTAAAAATAAGGGAAAAAATGTCTTTTATATCTATTTACATATTTACCATTTTTGGCATTCTTTATCAGTTTCTATTTATCAAAATGGCCACATAACAGCATTTTCCTTCAACCAAAAAGTACTTCCTTTAACATTTTCTGTGTAGTATATACAGGTCTGCTGGCAATAAGTTCTCTCAGATTTTGTCTGAAAGCTTTTATTTTGTCTGCATTTCCTGAAAGGTATTTTGCTAGGTAGAAAATTCAAGGTTGAGAATTATTTTCATTCAGACTTTATGCTTTTTTTATCACAGCTTTTCACTGAACTGATTATGGTGTTCCTTTAGGTGGTTTCTTTTATGTTTCTTCTGCTTTGAGTTCACTGAGCTTCTTGGATCTGTGGGCTTACAGTTTTCAACAAGTCTGAAGATTTTTCAACTATTATTTCTTCAAATATTTTGTTCTGCCCCATTCTCTCTCTTTTTGTTCAAGGACTCCAATTACAAATAAGTAAAACTACTCAACAGGGCATGTGGGTGGCTCAGTTGGTTAAGTGTCTGACTCTTGACCTCAGCTCAGATCTTGATCTCAGGGTCAAGAGATCAAGCCCCACGTTGGGCTCTATACTGAGTATGGAGTCTACTTTAAAAATAAAAAAACTATTTGGTATTGTCACTCAAGTTACTGATGTGCTGTTTATTTTTTTCTAGTACATTTTTTTTAAAGTAGGCTCCACACCCAACATGGGGCTTGAACTCACGCTGAGATCAAGAGTTGCATGATCTACTGACTCAACCAGCCAGCTGCCCCTCTAGTACGTTTTAGATAGTTTCTATTGCTATGTCTTCCAGTTCACTAATATTTCATTCTGTAGTCTCCAATAAGCTGGTAATTCCATACAATGTTTTTCATTCCTGATACTATAGTAACTCATCTGTATAAGTTCAATTTGAGTCTTTTTATATTTTCCATTTCTCTCACCATCATGCTTGTGTTTTCTTCTACTTTAGTCTAAGGTGATATAATCTTTCATAGACTCTATCCTATGCCTTATGAATTCCTTCCACTGTGGCTTGTGGGAACATGAACTATTAGTGAGTTCCAGAAACTGTTTCACCAGGTGCTTTCCTGCAGTTATTTCTCCAGCTATGGAAATGTCCTTTTTTAAGTATGTAATTCACAGTACTCAGACAAAACTTCATGGTAAGCCCTACAAAAATCTCAGAGTGCTCTCTGTCGTGCTCTCTGCGCAGTTCCCTCCATTCTGGAACCCTGCCCCACAAACTGTTGCTCCCATGGCCTCCCTCAACTACCTCCTATTTCTGCAATTCTGCAGAGAAACTGGTCTCTGTTGGACTTCCTCCTTTCTGCCACCTATAAACTGCTTCAATAAGTTAGGGTACTTTTAGGGCTCACCTTCCTGGTTCAGTGAGAACTTTCTTCACTGATAACAGTCCTGTGCTCTTGTCTAATATTTGAAACCACTATTTCATGTACTTTGTCCAGTTTTCTAGCTGCTTAACTCAGGAAGGCAAATTCAGTCCTTGTTACCTCATTATGGCCAGGATTTTGACCAAATAAATGATATAAAAATGCATCACTTGCTATTTTGTTTTAAAGATCACCTGACTGATTTCAGAGAATACAGGAAGTCACTATTCAATTTTAACAAAACCCCAATCTACTTGATGGAGGAGACTATAAAAGGAGTATCATAATGTCAGTAATGAAGCCAACAACATAGTTCTTACATTTGGTTCTACCTATCTTTATAGAATGAGTCTTTCCTGTAGGACAGGTATTAACCAGGTACCAAAATAAACTGATCCAAGACTCAAACCTAACAATAGCCATATTACACCTGAGATTAAGAAATACTTTGATGTATATATTGTTTTTGCATAACAAATAAAAAATTCTCAAATGTAAAGAAAAAAGAATAAAAAAAACCCTTCCATCCTGAGCACAGATAATGAGAAAGTGATAAAGCTATGAAAGCACATGACATATTCAGGGACAAGAGTGTGGTTACTGTATTTAATGAATGAAAGAGAAGATGACACAAAACTGCAATTTTGTGGAGGTCAGTTCCCAACAACACCAAAAGCTGGCCAGGATAAGAAGCAACAGGAATTCTCATTCATTGTTGATGGGAATGCAAAATGGTACAGTTTGGAAGATAATTTGACAGTTTCTTACACAACACAATATACTCTTAACACATGCCCCACAATCGCACTCCTTGGCTGTTTACCTAGGTGAATTAAACACTTATGTCCACCAAGATACCTAGATAAAGATGTTATTTATTCATACCTGACAAAGTATGGAAACAACCAAGATGTCCTCAATTGATGAATCTGGATAAACTGTGCTATAGGTAGTCAATAGACTATTAATAAACACTAAAAAGAAATCAGGTATTAAGTCATGAAGACATGGAGAAAATTTAAACATCTATTACAAAGTGAAAACACTATACACTGTACAATTCCAACCAAATGACATTCTGAAAAAAAGCAAAACTATGGAGACAATAAAAAGATCAATGGTTGCCAGGGACTGAGGGAAGGGAAGAATGAAATGACAGAGCAAAAAAGATTCTTAGAGTAGTAAGACATATACTATAATTCACATTACACATTTGTCAAATTATACATTTGTCCAAACTCCTAAAATGTACAACACCAGGAGTGAACTCTAAGATAACCTGTGGACTTTGGGTTTTAATATGTCAGTGGAGATTCATTCTGGTTCACGATAGTGGGGAAGGCTGTACATGTGCGGGGCAAGGAGAATATGGGAACTCTCTATACTTTCTGCTCAATTTTGTTGTTAATCTACAACTATTCTAAAAAAAAAAGTCTATTTAAAAAAAATCTGGCAACAATACGAAATAGAAGCCAGACAAGGGACTAAATTTAGAGAAATCAGTTGCGAGAATA
This sequence comes from Spilogale gracilis, assembly GCA_004023965.1. Lineage (NCBI taxonomy): Eukaryota > Metazoa > Chordata > Mammalia > Carnivora > Mephitidae > Spilogale > Spilogale gracilis. The sequence continues at coordinate 60,495 of PITA01001794.1, forward strand.
AAGGAACATTGTAGGTAACACACAAGAATAGGCAGAAACAATACTGGCAATAGAAACAGAAGCACTCTAAAACAGTATTCAAGTTGTTTCTTGTACAGGTGACCCTTGAACAACACAGGGAGTTAGGTGCACCAACCTCCCACACAGTTGAAAATCTGAGTATAACTTTTAACTACCCAAAAACTTAACTGAAAACCTACTGTTGGCCAGAAGGCCTTACCAATAACATAGACATAGACATTCAACTAACACATTTATTGTATGTTATGTGCATTATATACTCTATTATTATAATACAGTGAGCTAAAGAAAAGGTTAATAAAATCCTAAGAAAAATACATTTACAGTGCTCTATCATATTTACTGGGAAAAAATTCATGTACAAGGTGATCTCACCAGTTCAAACTGGGTTGTGCTGCTCAAGGGTTAACTGTATATATAACCTAGTATACAGATATAACCACTGCAGATCTGTCTGCACAAAGAGAAATAATTATTTTGTCCAAATTAATAACAAAACAAAATGTTTTTATCAAAATACATGTATACCCCAAGTTTATATGACAAATGTAGGCAGTGAAAATTAGCTAATACCTAACAAATCACAACCATGTTTTAAAAGTTAGAACTCACCTAAGAAATCTTAATTTATTTTAATTGGGACTCAAAAAATAAGTAAAATATAACTATTTAATGCCTAGTTTTCTTATATAATGAACTATAATAAAACACTGCATTCTTACAGAAGTAATGGCTTAACTTTTTAATGAATGTAAACTGGTATCAGTTTGAGTGAAATCTTAATTTCATATCAATCTTGACAAACCACTTCCTCCCAGAAAACTCCAAACATTGCTAAATACTAACTGACTGTTAAAGACCAATGCAAATTAGTGTGGAGAGATATTATTATTTACAATGACCACTAAAGAAAGAATTACTTTTCTGAAAGTGGGAGAATTAGTCTTACCTTTTTCTTCTAGCTTTACAGGAAAATACTTCTTCTCTGTAGCTATTAACTCAGGCTTTGGAGCTAAGGAACAAAACAATGTTAATACTTACAAAAAATAGTTTCAAAGCACAAAGACAATCATACTACTAAACAGTACAGGTTAGTTTAAAAATAACATCAGAGAAAAACATGGCTTAACAGAGGAACAATATACCAGAATCACTAGGCTAAATATCCAGTCCTGCACCTGTTACTTTTTAGTCTCAGATCCCTCTTTGTCAAATGAAGGTGTTCATATCATCTACAACACCACTCACCAGTACAGCTTTCTATGATGATTGAAATATTCTATTTTTGTGCTATCCAATATAATGATTATGGAGACTTGAAATGTTACTACTGTGACTGTGAATTCAATTTTTTTTATTTTATTTAACTTAAGTTAAATTTTAAAGCCTAAATATGACTAATGACTAAAAAGTCTGAATACCAACTTCTATAAAAATTATTTTAACTTTATGCTTTACCTGTTCTGGGATTAGGTCAGCAAATACAAAGCTGAAAACTTAGGAGTAGGAAAAGACTTGTATTATTTTAAAATAAAGCAAATCTTTCAAGAAAAATAACTGTACTCAGTTGTAAAAATCAGAAACTAGGGGCTAAAATTTTCAGAAATAGACAGCCAAATTATGAAACTGTGATTCTGGAAAAGTCTTCTAAGAATACCATAATATATTTGACTGCTTAAAACAGTGAAAATGAACTCTTCTAGTTTGCTTAACCCTTAGCACACTGAAGAAATACAAATTAATATTTAAATAAGACATTAACAAATAGATTTAATATGAGAAGGTAGAATAATTGGCCAGATCAATATATTAAGTATTCTATCTAAACGCATCTAAATTTTATCAATTTTCTTAATCAGAAAGATTAAGAAACAATTTTCTTAATCAGAAAAGTTATAACTAAAGTATCCAAATTATTCTTAAGATCCTATTTTATACAGTTTATACTTAAAAAAATACTGATATTAATACATGTGAACACTTAGTTTTTATATTATCTTATGTCTGTATATATCACATCATATTGATTCTTGCTAAGATAAGTGGTTTATACCTAAAACCCAATTTCACCATTATATAACTTGAAAATATGAACAATAGCAAACTGAATAGTATGTTTCTTACATACCTGGACCTTTAGCAGGTGGTGGTGGTTTCTTTGGTTTCTATTAAAAAAGTAATAGTGAAGATACATGAACACTTACATGTTACATATTTATACTTAAATTCTGATCATTAATAATCTAAATTGAAGGAATATCTGTTCTCATCCCATCCCTGCCAAAAATTATAAAAGAAAAAGATCTTAACAACCAAAACGTCACTGACAAAAAATATAATCTATTTGAACAAATGCTTGATCAAAATTCAAATATGTCACAAAACTCACCGGTGAGTTTGGTAAACTCCAAAATATCTTAATGATAGTCAAAAATATTCATGACTTTTCTCTACTTTAAGATTCCTAGGCACAATTTTAACTCTCTTTAACGACTGAGTACTAGGGGTAAGGAGAAGTGGCAGAGAAAGGAAGGGAGAGAGACTGGTTTAAAAAAAAAAAAAGTAGCTAATAAATATATCTAACTTACACTCTCGACTCTTCAGAACGCTCAAAGAGAAGATTTAAATCAAAGGTCTGTGGGGCAACTGGGTGGCTTAGTCAGTCTCGGGTCCAACTCTTGATTTCCACTCAGATAACAATCTCAGGGTCCTAAGACTGAGCACCCCACACTGAGCTCCATTCCCAGTATGGAGTCTGCTGCTTATTCCTCCCCAACTCCATTTTTCCTTAATTTATTCAAATTCTCTTCGGTTTAAACTCATTCCCTTTTTTTTTTTTTTAAAGAGAGAACAGGGGAGAGGGAGAGAGAAAATGCTAAGCAGACTCCACACCCAATGTGGAGCCCCTATGGGGTTGGATCCCACTTCCCTGAGATAATCACCTGAGTTAAAATCAAAAGTCAGACACTTAAATGACTAAGCCACCCAGGAATCCCAGTGTCCACTTATTTTTAAGACTTAATTTAATGATTTGGGTGTCTCAGTTAATTAAGGGTCTACCTTCGGCTCAAGTCATGATCCCAGGGTCCTGAGATCAAGCCCCACATCAGGCTCCCTGCTCAGCGGACAGCCTGCTTCTCTCTCTCCCACTGTCTGCCACTCTGCCTACCTGTGCTCTCCATCTCTCTGTCAAATAAATAAAATCTTTTTAAGAAAAAATTTTTAAAAGATTCAATGATTTAAAAACCTGAAATATTCCTAAACATGTGAATTTGGTTTTCCCAAATTAAAAAATAACTGCAAGTCAATGCTGTATAAACACCAAATAACCCCCTAATCAGTAGGCATAAAAATAAAGCACTCTGAAAGGTTGAATAAATACTGAATGAAATCTAACAAAAGAAGGCTTTCAGACACTGTTAACCCATACAACAACCTCTAGTAATTTACTTAACTATATAAAGACTGCAAAGGTTAGAAATTTCTACTTTGGTTTAAATAAAATACAGCAGACTGTCTTGTTCTGGGTGTCTGCTCTCTGACGCAATTAGAGAAGTAGAAAGGAGGAGGCAGTCCAAGATGGTGGCAGAGGAAGACTCTGAACTGACCTCCTCCCAGGGACACAATAAATCTACACCTACATATAGGGCCATTCCTTCTGAAAAGGTGAAGGTGGGCTGAACAGCTTCTATACAACAAACAACAGAGGGACCACACAGAGAACAGTGGCAGACAAGGTAACAACATAAACCACACCCCAGATATAAGAACTTGCAGTAGGGAGGGATATCACTGAGGGTCCCATGCAGACTCACCTATCCTGGGGCACAGAAACAAAACAGTAATTTAAAGAGCAACTAAATTACAAGTGAAAGAAATCCATTTAATAACTCTAGAGCCTGTGCCAGATGAAGGAATTGCTAGAAATCTTTCTAGGGTCAAAGATGCCCTCAAGTACCACTGCTTATATTCCCCATACCCATACTTGACAGTACTGGTTAGAAGAATCCAGGTACTCTAGTTGGCCTGCTAGGGCTACCCCAGGAAGTCTGGGGCCCCAATCCCAAAACAATTTCAGCTTTCAGGCAATATACCACCCTGTGCCAACCCCAGCTCTAGCCATCACAACAAGGTGGCCCCAGAAGCTACAGGAACCTCAGGCCTGCAGCCAACGCTCAAGCTCTTCCACCGTGTGGCCCTGGTACAGAGTACAATGGAATCCCTACCATGCCCACACCTACTCAAGTCATCCACCAAGGAGCCCAGGACAACTTTAGCCTCAGCCATCCTGCCAAAGTGTCTTGGTGTAGCAAGCAGGGCACCCCAGCCCATGTTCACTCTAGCTTCAGCTGCCCAGCCAAATCCTCCCGGTAAATACAGCCAACAAAGGGGACATTAGGATACAAGGCCACTCCCTCAAGACCACTCCCTCAAGACCAATTTGGTTCCACCAAATTTACAGACACAAACACAGAAAGACAAATAATGTAAGGAGAAAGAAGATGTTCAAAACAAAAGAACGATATAAAACCTCAGAAAAAAAAAATCTAAGAAAGATAAATAGCTTACTTGATAAGCAGTTCAATATAATGGTCACAGAGATGATCACTGAACTTGGGAGAAGAATATAGGAACACAGAAAGAAACCTTAACAAAGAGGCAGGAAATATAAGAAAGTACCAAAAAGAGGGAAGCCACACTCAGTTAACCATCTGACTGTTCACACTTGGGCTCAGGTCGTGATCTCGGGGTCATAAGACTGAACCCTGTGTCAGGCTCCATGTGGGACACAGAGCCTGCTTGAGATTCTTTCTCTCCCTCTGCCCCCCTGCTTACATGTGCTCTTTCTCACACTCAAAAAAAGGAAAAAGGACTGGGCACCTGGGTGGCTCAGTTGGTTAAGCGACTGCCTTTGGCTCAGGTTATGATCCCGTCAACCCAGGATCGAGTCCCACATTGGGCTCCCTGTTCCGCGGGAAGCCTGCTTCTTTCTCTCTCACTCCCCCTGCTTGTGTTCCCTCTCTGGCTGTGTTTCTCTCTGTCAAATAAATAAAATATTAAAAAAAAAAAAAAGGAAAAAAGAAAAAAAGAGTACCAAAAAAAACTCACAGAGCAGAAAATTTCAATTAACTGAACTAAATATACACCAGAAGACATCAAGAGATTAGAAAGATAAAGAAGAATGGATCATTCCAATGGAAGACAGAAAGTGGAAATCACCCAGTCAGAACAGCAAAAGAAAAAAAAAATTTTTTTAATGAGAATAGTTTAAGGGATCTCAGAAATGATATTAAGTATACTAACATTCACATTATAGGCACTTTCAAAGGAAAAAAGAGACAGTAAAATCTATGTGAAGAAATAATGGTTACAAACATTCTTAACCTAGTGAAGGAAAGGCATCCATGTCCAGGCAGCAAAGAGAATGCCAAACAAGATGAAACCAAAAAGACCCACATAAAGATATTATAATTAAAATGGCAAAAGTTAAAGAAAATGTTAAAGGTAGCAAAAGAAAAACAGTAACATATAAGGGAAACCCCCTAAGATATCAGCTGATTTTGCAGCAGACACTTTCTGTGGGCAAGGGAGTGACAGTATACATTTAAAGATCTGAAAGGCAAAACTCATAACCAAGAACACTCTATAAGGCAAAACTATTCACAACTGAAGTAGAGATAAAGAGTTTCTCAGATAAGCAAAAACTAAAGGAGTTCATCACCACTAAAAAGGCCTTACAAAAATTTTAAAGGGTCTTCTTTAAGTAGAAAACAAACAGCATAACTACAAATGACATATGAAAGAAAAAAATCTCACTTAAAAAAATAAATATATAATAAAGGCAGTAAGTCAGCCACTTAAACAGTATAAAAATTAAAAAACAAAACCAGTAAAATTTACTATAACTAAAATAACTAGTTAAGGGATACACAAAAAGATGTAAAGTGAAACACCAAAACATAAAACATGGATCAGATATGGGATAAAGGTTTAGTGCTAGAAATACATTTGACTTTAAGTAACTACTAGCTTAAAACAGACTACCATATATTTAGGTCAATATATAGAAATCTCACAGTAACCACAAACTAAAAGCCTACAGAAGAAACACAAAAAAATAAAGAAAAAGGAGCCCAAATATATCACTAAAGAAAACTATCAAACCACAAGGTAAGAGACCAAGAGAAGAAATGAACAGATGAAAGCTACAAAAACAGGAAACAATTAAAATGGCAATAAGTACATACCTACAAATAATTATTTTAAATATAAATGAACTGAATGTTCCAGTCAAAAGACAGACTGGATGAGTGGTTAAACAGAAAAACCAAGATCCATCTAAATGCTGCCTACAAAGACTCACTTCAGATCTGAAGACATACAGAATGAAAGTGAAGGCATGGAAAAAGATATTTCATGCAAATGGGAACAAAAAGAAAGCTTATGTAGCAATACTCATCAGACAAGAGAGACTAAATAAACTCTAAGAAAAGACAAAGGGTGTCAATCCAAGACAAGGTTGTAACATTCAAAAATATGCCTCCAACACAGAAGAATCAAAATTATATATAAAGCAAATATTAACAGACACAAAATTGACTGTAACAGAATAATAGTAGGTGACTTTTTATTTTTATTTATTTTTAAAGATTTTATTCATTTGACAGAGAGACACACAGCAAGAGTGAGAACACAGCAGAGGGAGTGGGAGAGGGAGAAGCAGGCACCCACCAAGCAGGAAGCCTGATGTACGGCTTATCCCAGGACCCCAGGATCACTTAATGACTGAGAGGCCCAGGCACCCCAGTAGGTTTAATACCCTACTTACATCAGTGGATAGATCATCCAGACAGACTAAGGAAACATTGGCCTGAAACAACACATTAGACCAGATAGACTAAATGGATACATACAGACCATTTTATCCAAAAAACAATAGAATACACTTTTTTCAAGTGCACACGGAACAGTGTTAGGCCACAAAACAAATCTCAAAAATTCCAGAAGACTGAAATCATAACAATATCTTTCCAACCCAAACAGTATAAAATTAGAAATTAATTACAAGAAGATACCTGGGAAAAAATGCAAATGCAGGGAGACTAAACAATGCTAAACAATCAACAAGTCAACAAAGAAATCAAAGAGAACATCAAAAAATATGTTGAGAAAAATGAAAATAGAAACCACAGAAACAACTTTTCAAATCTATGGAACACAGCAAAATTCTAATAGGCAAGTTCAGAGCAATACAAGCAAGCCTTCCTCAAGAAATAAGAAAATTCCCAAATAAACAATCTAAATTTACACCTAGAGAACTAGGGGAAAAAAGAGCAAAACCGAAAGTAAACAGAAGAACAAAGACCAGAGCAGAAATAAACGAAATAGAGATTAAAAAAAAAACAAAAACAAGATCAATGAAACTAAAAGCTGACTGTTGAAAAGATAAGCAAAATCAATAAACCTCTAGTCAAAAATCATCAAGAAAGAAAGAAGAGAGGACTGAAATAAATATAGAAGAGATGGAACAGGAGAAATTACAGGTGTCGTAACAAAAATATAAAGGATCATAAAAATTACAATTTCATGCCAAGAAACAGATAAATTTCATTTATAGGTAAATTCCACTTTTCTAAGAATTCATCCATATCCTCTGGGTTCTAAGACTTGATTACAAAGAAATAGAAAATGTTAACAGACCAATTACAAGTAATAAGATTCAATCAGTAATTTAAAAACCCAGGACCAGCTGGCTTCATAGGTGAATTCTACCAAACATTTAAAGAAGAGTTAGTAACTATCCTTCTCAAATTATTTCAAAAAACTAAAAGGAAGAAATGCTTTCAAAGTCATTTTATGAGGCCAGCATTACCCTGATATCAAAACCAGTCAGACATCACCAAAAAAAAAAAAAAAATTACAGTCAATATCCCCAGTGAACACAGATGCAAAAATCTTCAACAAAGGATTAGCAAATTGAACTGAACAATATATCAAAAACACATACATCATAATCACTTAGGATTTATTTCAGAATGATTCAACATATTCGAATCAATCAACATAATACACCATTTTAACAAAATGAAGGATAAAAATCCTATGGTCATCTAATCAAACGCAGAAAGGCCATTTAAAAAATCCAACATCCATTTATAAAAACTTTCAACAAAGTGGATACAGAAGGAATGTACATGAACATAATAAAGTCCATACATGACAAACCCAAAGTTAACACCGCACTCAGTGGTAAAAAGCTAAAAGCTCTTCCTCTAGGATCAGGAACAAGATAAGGATGCCCACTCTCACCACTTTTCTTCAACATGGTATTGGAAGTCTTGGCCACAGCAGTTAGGCAAGAAAAAGAAATAAAAGGCAACCAAATTGGAAAGAAAGAAGTAAAACTGTTCACTATTAGAAGACAACATATATATATATATACACAATAGATTATTACTCAGCAATAAAAAGAATGAAATCCATAGATGGAACTAGAGTATAATATGCTAAGTGATACAACTCAGACAGATAAAGACAATACCCTATGATTTCATTTATTGTGAAATCTAAGACACAAAACAAATGAACAAACAAAACAGAAAGAGACTCATAGATATCGGAAACAGATTGTTGGTTACCATAAAGGGGAAGGGATCAAAGAGCAGGTAAAATAAGCTGAAAGGGAATAAGAGATACAAGCTTCCAATTATAAAATAAATAAGTCGTGGGGTTGTAATATGCAGCACAGACAGCATAGTCAATAGTATAATAACTTCGGTGACATGATAACTAGACTTATCATTGGGACTATTCTGTAATTATAAAAATATCTAATCACTAACACCTAAAGCCAATAGGATATTGTATGACAATTATAGTTGTCAATCAATCCTCAATGAGACCCATCATTCAAAAAAGGGATCAAATTGCAGAAAAGCAAAAGATTACTGATGAATGACTCAGTGTCACTTTAAATCCTGTAAGAAAGCATAGATTGCTTCTGTACCCTCCCAAAAATGCATCGGCAGAGTAATAATTAAAATAAAGTAACAAAGCCTAAGGTTACTTTTCAATACAGTCAATGGGGAAAGAACACCAAAAGTAAAATACAGAATTGAAATATTATTTTGTTTTACCACAGCTCAAATCAATTTTATCTCAATATATAAATTGGAAACCCCCTCACAAAGTTATTCAGTAACAATGCAAAAAACCTGAAATACTGGCAAAAGGTTCATTAAACTATTATTATCATTATAAAATAAAAGCTTACTGGAAAATCTTTATCCAGTTCATTTATCTGAATAGCAAAATTATCTGGAAATACTCCTTCTTTACCATTAAGTTCACCCTTCCACCAGCCAGCTTCTCCAGTCTCCTATAATGCAAAATGAGGAATAAAATAATTGGGGTTACCTTTAAATAAGAAAAAAGTTTACAACAAAATGGGAAAACACTGAATTCCATTATTCTTACAAGGGAAAAAAAGGGCTAAAAAGATCGTAAGATCCTCCTAAAAGCAAATATTACCCACATATTACTTCCAGCAGCAGTTATAAAATAGGGCTTCATTTTTTTTTTAATAAGTCAAATAATTTTAAAATTCAGCTTATAAGGAGAAAGGAGAAAGGAAAGTGAGAGGGAAGGGTGGAAAGAGAATATGATATCTTACTTAACTTACTTAAAACCTTATATACCAAAAACAAGGACATTATTCATTTGCCTTAGAAATTAACAAGATAAAAAAAAAAAAAAAAAAAAAAAAAAAAAAAAAAAAAAAAGAAATTAACAAGATATCTGCAATTCTTTTCAAATACCCCCTTCCATAAGAAACTGGGTGGTTATCAGCCCAAAACTGTATGGATATTAAAAATTATATACACTAAATCACCTGATTTAAAATAAGGGGATATAGAAATTATTCTATATGTTTATAACAAAACCAAAATATTTATAGTTTTCTTCTATTACAAATAGTGACAGGATTCTGCCTAGACTCAAATACTCCTCAGTTTTCTTTTTCTTTTGCCATAACTTATTCCATGTTATAAAACTACTTCATTCTTGGAAATAGCTGCATCACTTTGCACTATATGGTTTTATAAACATTTTCATATTGATGGAATTTCAATTGTTTCCTTATTTTTATTTTTATATTATAAACAAACATTAGATGGGGGAAAAAAGTGATGAGGTGAACTAGGAAGTGAGAACAGAAACCCGGAGAGTTGAGGTTAGAGAAAAAACACACATGATGGTAAAAATAATCCCCAATAAGTCAATTATTAGATAGACAATAAAAATACGCTCAAAATAAAACTTTCTGAGCATTTGCTATCTGCCAAGTCCTCAGGACACAGAAACAAGACAAAGTTCCAGCTCCTCTAGAGGAGGAGGAATATAAGGAGGAGGAATGTAAGAATGAATAAATCAAATAATGCACTGAAAAACTGAGAAATATCTTACCTTACTTATCAAGTAGATTATCTCTCCCTCTTTAAAAGAAAGCTCATCTTCATTAGTACCTTCATAGGCAAATAATGTTCTACAATATTCCTTTGCTAAAATGAAGAATGTAAATAATGTAATTTAAATAAATTGATTCTTTCAACAATACTTACTAAGCCTCTACTTTGTGTAAAAAAAAATGTACACTAGAAGTTATTACTGATAGATGAATAATATACATTGAATTAAGTAACAATTTCATTAATCCATGCATTCAAATAGTTACTAAGTGCCTACTATGTCTCTAGGCACAGTTCTAACCGCAGGAGGATACATGGGTGAACAAGCACACACACTAAAATCTTTGATCCTGTGTTAAGTACTTGCATCTCACAGGATTTAATACTCTGATCAAGTAGTACAGTGTTAACAAACACACCTTCAAAAATCTAATAATGTATATGAGCATGCTTCATTCCCAATATGCAAATTTTATTCAAAAACTTACCTTTAGTTTTACCTTCTGTTTCTGTTTTTGTTAGATCCACACTCTGTGCTTTGGATCCTACTGACTGTATAACTAAGGGCTGGAATAGAAAAAGATGATATCAACTATTTTAGGTGAGAATTAAGATAATATTCTTAAACAAAATTTCCATTTCCATTAGCCAAGTTAGTTAATGTGATTGAAAACTGCAGTGAAAAGATAAAGATGACAAAAGCTACCTAAATGATAGCTCAGAACTTCACATTTTTAAAACTCCCAATCTTAAGGATAATACACATTCTCGGCTATGCAGAATACAGTGCTGTAATTTACTATTAAACTTCTAAAATCAATCAAAATAATAGCACTGGGATGCCTGAGTGGCTCAGTCGGTTAAGTGTTTGCCTTCGGGTCAGGTCCTTGGATCGACAAACCCCCCATGTCAGGCTCCCTGTTCGGCAGGGAGCCTGCTTCTTCCTCTGCCTGCTCCACCTGCCGCTCCCCAGCTTGTGCTCTCACTCTAATGAATGAATGAATGAATGAATGAATGAATGAATGAATAAAATCTTAAAAAAAAAAGTATCTGAAAATGTACTGAATACCAATCCCCGAGCTAAACACTTTACATACATTATAACTTAATCCTCAAAACAACCTGCATAAAGTACACTATTATGTATGTGCTCCTTTTATAGATTAGCAATTAAGTAACCAGCCCACGATAATAGTAATTTAGTAGTGAAGCCCAGATTTGAAAGTAGAAAGCTCGACTCCAGAAAGTGGCTCTTAAACAATAGCACTAAACCTCCTGACGATGACATAGGGAAGAAAATAAAGTCTTCACACATTCATTTCATCTGAATGAAAATACTTAGCTAAATGGTACAACCTCTATAACTACAGTCTAGTAGAAAATTTTACCTTGTAATTGACTAAAGTCCTTCGTACTAATGTTTTCCTTGACTTCTCTCCCCAGAAATAACATTACATTTGACCTTAGCTGTCATTAGTTAAAAATCTAAATGTACCAACTACCTATCACTGTGTGGTTCTGTTTATCTTTTAAGATAATTCACTTTAATTTCTCCCAATTCTAACCATCATTTCTTTTAATCTGATGTCACCTACAAACATAGCAAATGTGCTCTCTACTTTATCAATCGTTTCTAGGTCACTGATCAAAGCAAAGCTCAAAAGGCCATCATACAGGGTGACCCTTAGACTACTCTCACTAATAGTAATTCTTGAGTAGTGAACATTTTAAGTGGCATTTGAAAGAATACTAGTATAATCATTAAATAAAGTTATTTGATATAAATCATAAGCTTTAGAGTTAGAAAGGAGTCCCAGACTATCTCATGTCCCTCATAATGCAAGCATCACTTCTCTAACATTCCTGGCTGCTGTATGGCTATATAGCACCGTTCCAAAAACCACAAAAATTCCAATCTTTATCTTTAAAACCAAGAATCACTTAGGCCCCATAATCTTATTGCCAGACAGTCTCAGAGCTAGGAGAGGGTAGGGTAGAAAGTACAAATTCTCTTTCCTGAATCCAAATCATTATTACATGAAAAACTATGTAGCAAGCTGGGAAAGAAAAAATATGTTGAAACTAAACACTTTAGAAGAAAACTTGAGAATATATTTCACTAACCAAAACAATTTTGTAAGTGAAATATAGCTAAACTAGACAAGCAAATACTGAAATACTTTAAACTCTTAAGAGTTAAATACAGGCATACGACTGAGAACTAAAATTAAACAACACCCTAAAAGCCAATGGAAAAATCTCCCATCCGAAATAAGCAGTCTGTATCTCTAAGGTGTGAACTTCAGAAACAGCCTTGCAATTAGTGTTCCAGAAACTGTAGCTATTTTCCCCCAAAGCAAAGACTTATGGGTTTATTTTAAAATCTGCTATTAATTTGGAAGGAAAAAATAAATAAAGAACTCACCAAGTGGTAAAAAAATAAAGTAAAATAAAGAAAATCTGTTATTAGATGTTATAACATATGGTACACTCATTCTGATTTATTTCACAACACCAGTGAAATGCTAAGGAAAAATAAAGTTCTCCATACGGAGAGGGAGATTAGCAGATTTCCCCATTGCTGAAAATCCAGCAGAAAGTTAAGTAGAGGGGCGCCTGGGTGGCTCAGTTGGTTAAGCGACTGCCTTCGGCTCAGGTCATGATCCCGGAGACCCAGGATCGAGTCCCACATCGGGCTCCCTGCTCAGCAGGAAGCCTGCTTCTCCCTCTCTCACTCCCCCTGCTTGTGTTCCCTCTCTGGCTGTGTTTCTCTCTGTCAAATAAATAAAAAAAATAAATAAATAAAAAATAAAAAAAAAAAGAAAGTTAAGTAGAGCCTAATTAACTTAGTATCTCATTGTGAACCCATGTTAAAATGACCCATGTCAGGCCTATTTCAAATTAAAAGAAAAAATATGTAATTTTAGCTTTTTTTAAAAGGCAAAACAAACAAAAAAAACGCCTTTTCTACTTTTATCTATGATAACTAAAATCTCTAAAGTTTCCACTACAAAAAGTTGGTGTTAAATTTACCAGTAAACATTCTCATAAGAACCAAATACAAACATTAATCACTATAAAGGTGCAGTTTCTCAGTCTTCTCATTCATAACCAAATATTAGTGATCTCAAAAGAGGAAATACAACAGAGTTGCAAACTGACTTTTACATTTTAAAAAATACTTAATGAGAGAGTGAGTGCAGTTAACCTAAGCAAAGTTCATCATTACTACCTTTTCTGTTTTCTTCTCTTCTATTTCACTACCAGATGTTCTTGTCCTAAGTTTCACAGAGCCTTCTTTAAAAATATCTCCAAATCCAATTCCTCGAATTTTCTTTGGCTGTGTAACTGATCCAGGAGCAGTTTCATTCCCATTCCCCGGAGACGGTAAAGGTGAGGTAGTCCCAGTCAAAATAGTTTCTGAAAGAATGATTTATTTTTGAAGAATGTAAAACCAAAAATCTTGGCATTCCCCTTCCATGCTGTTTACATTCTACACCTCCTAATTAAAAACAGTACAATAAAAATAAAAAATTAAATGATGGAGCACTAAAATATCCAAAAAAGTAAAATTCACTTAAACTGATTTTTTTTGGATATTGTTCAAAATGGTAACAAACTTTAGGAATATTTAGTTAGTAAAAGGCTAATTAAGAAATCCAAGAAGTCACATTATACAAGGTCCTTAACAAAAGCATGTCATAATTCACAGCTCTTGGCCAAACATGACAGAATATAAGAACAAAACATTACAGACCAAAATCAATCATTTTCTAAAAGTTATATAAGGTTCAATTTGATCAAAGTAGGGGAGTCTCCAAATATAGCAACTAGTATCAGCAAATTTTTATTTTAAAAGTCCCTTTTCATTCTTTAAAGTTTAAGATCATTTTAACTCATAGATGAAGTAAGTCTAAATTTGAAACAATAAAAATTTAAATAACAAAAAATGTTTAAGCAATTTTAATATTATATAAGTAAGAAAGTTGTTTCTACAATGTTGCTCAGAAACTAAGAACCTTATTTATAAGCTTTAAGGAGTTTATGAACAATCCATGGAAAACCATATGGGTATTTTTCAGGTTATTTTTCTGGGTATAAGAAGCGTTATCTCTTATCCAATTTTCAAAAGGCCTTCTAATCTAAGAAAGAAGTTCTAGAGTATATCATCCAAGAAAATTTCAGAAACATTTCAGAATGACACTGAGGGATGGGAAAAACACATGATTATCAGTTCACTGAACTAAAGGAGTCTATTGAAGTTTAACAGTAAGAACAACAAGGTAATTAATAAAAATAGTATTTACATTTATTTGGGACTTAATCTATGTGAGGTACTTGCTAAGCACTATACATGAATTATACTAATTTACATAATCACTCATAAGCTTAACATTAAGAATTATACATTTTGAAAATAACTGGGTAAAGAGATATTAAGAAAAAAAACTTTTCCAAAACCATGTATGTAGTAACAGAGCCAACATTTGAACTGAATTCTAGGTGATCCCAGAACCAAACATTTTAATTAGATTACTAACAATAATCATTAAATTATTAATAATGGTTCAAACAACAAAAGCCTCTATACTCACACATCTGAGTCATTGGGAATAAAGGAAACAACTTTTATTAACCTAAATGTAGTGCTAACAAGTACAATGATCTATTCTAATCACTTTTGATATTAGTCTAAGCCATATTTTTTGTAATATATTTTAAATAGTTTATCAGAATGTTTACATACAATAAAATGAACCAAATGGATATTCCAATCATTTTTGATATATGTATGCACCACGGAACCACAACAATCAAGACATAGAACACCTCTGTCACCTCAAATGGACACTCATACACCAACCTTATCAATGCTTCCTAAGTTCAAGCTTCAAGAAACTTCCTAAGTTCAAGCTTCAAGATTTTCATTTTGTCACTACAGGTATCTTCTTAGTTTCAAATATATTTAATCATACAGCACATACGTCTCATGTATAAAATATATCCATGCTGTTTCATGCATTCCTACTTCATTTCTTTTTTTTTTGTTGACTGGTATTCCATTGTACAAATATTCTCTATTTATCCAGCATTAAGAATGTAAGCTGCAGGTTTTTCATAGGTTTTTCAATTTACAAAGTTCCCTACTGCAGCTATTATGAAGCTTTTTTACTGAAATTAAGGGTTGAATACATAAAATTCTCTTTCTGCATCTACTGAGATGACCATCTTTAAATTGTTTAATATAGTATATTAACTTGAATGCACGGAATAAATACCATTAATTATAATATGACTTTTACATATTTTACTTTTGAATGAATGGGATAAATCCCATTAATCATAATGTGTAACTTTTACATATTTTGCTGGGCTTGATGTGCTAATGCTTTGTTTTGATGTGTGTTTTGCTCATGAGATAACAGTTCATAATTCATTTTGCCATGACTTCATCAGATTTCTATAACAAAGTCATACAAACCTAAGAAATCTGAAAAATTTTGTGTAAGACTGAATCCTTAATAGAATTCAGCAGTATTTTGTGTAAAGATTTTTGATAATGAATTCAAGTTTCTTCATATGCTACTCAGACTATTAGTTCTATTTCTATTTTGGTAAGTTGTACTGTTCAAGGAATGTGTGCATCTAAGTTATCAAATTTATGAGTACATTTTTTCATTATCCCTTTAATGTCTGACCTGTAATGATATGGTTATTACTCAGACATTTCACGTCTGATTACTAGTAATCTGCTTCTTCTCTAAGCAACCATTAGAGTTTTACCAATTTTATACTTTTAAAAAACTCAACTGTTGAACTTGCTGATTTTCTTTAAGGTTGGTTTGTTCTTCATTTCAGTTTTTACTCTCATGTCCTGACTTCTAATTATTTCAGTTTAATTTTTTCTGCTTTTACTGATTTCAGATAAAAAGTTATGATTACTGACTTTTTTTTCTTTTCTAGTATTAGCATTGAAAGCAATTAAATTTCTCTATAGGTGCTGTTTTACTTGCATTCCACAAATTTTTATTGTTTCTTTTTTTTTCATTTGAAAACCCAGTTTAATTTCCCTCATATTTATTCTTTGATTCACAGGTTATTTATAATTATTGCTTAATTTCCAAGTAACTGAGAATTTCCCAAGTATCCATTACTGAAATATTTCCATTGGGGGCCACAAAACCTACTCTCTAGGACTTCAAACCTTTTAAATTTGAGACTTGTGTGATGCCCAAACATTAAGGATCTACTGGTAAATATGCCATGTACTTTTCAAAAGTATGTGTGTTTTAATATTGTTGGGTTAACTATTTCAAAACATCAACTAGATCCACTTATTTGATCATCTGACTCCTCTATATCCTAATTTTTCTGTCCACTGGTTCTATCAATTAACAAGAGAAACATGTTCAAATCTACACATGGATTTGTCTGCTGCTTTCAGTTCTGGCAGTTTCTGTCTCATGTACTTTGTAGTTCTGGTATTATGTTATACATATTTATGACTGTTATGTAATTTTTATGAATTGACTCCATCATTATGAAATGTTTCTTTTTAGCCCTATTTTTTCCTTTGTATATTAATGTATTATTAATGTAACCATTCTAGATTGTTTATGCTTTGCACAGGATACCCTTTTTCTTTCTTTTAACCTGTATCTTAATATTTCAAGCAAGTTTCTGGTAGGCAGCATATTATCCAGTCAACTGGCCTTTCAATTAGAGTTTTTAGACCATTTAATTTTTTTTTAATTTTTTTTTTTTTAAGTAGGCTCCATACCCAGCGTGGAGCCTAGTGTGGGGCTTCAACTCACAGTCTTGAGATCAGGACCTGAGCTAAGATCAAACATAGCGACTGAGCCATCCAGGCACCCTAAACCATTTAATTTTAATGCAATTGCTGATGTGGTTTAAATCCACAATCTTATTACTTAATGTTTTCTATTAACCTAGTTATCTTTGTTCCTTTTTCTTTTTTTTTCCCCTCCTTTGGGGCTTTAACAAGAGACTCCCCCCCGCCCCAGTTTTAGAGGCTAGAAGCCCAAGATCAGAGTGACAGCCTGTTGGGTTGTGGTGAGATTTCTCTTCATGGCTCACAGATGGCTGTCACTGTGCCTTCGCAGGGCATTTCCTCAATATGTGCATATAAAGACAGTGGGCTCTGCTGTTTCTTCCTCTTTTTTTAATTGAGATGTAACTAACATATAGCATTATATTAGCTTCAGGTGGACAAATAATGATCCTTATCTGTATATATAGTGTGAAATGATCACCACAATGTCTAATTAACATCTATCATCATTCATAGTTAACAAAATTTTTCTATGATGAGAACTTTCAAGATCTACTCTCCTAGGACTTTTCAAATATACACTGTTTTATTAACTACAGTTACTATGCTATGTTATACCCCCAGAACTTATTTATAACTGAAAGTTTGTGCCTTCTGACCACCTTTATCCATGCCATCCATCCTATACCCTTCGCTTCTGGCAACCATCAATATGTTCTCTGTATCCCTAAGTTCAGTTTTGTTTTTAGATTCCACATCTAAGTGAGATCATGCAGTATTTGTCTTTCTCTATCTGACTTATTTCACTTTATTAATAATGTCCTCAAGGGCCATCCATGTTGATGTAAATGGCAAGGTTTTTCTTCTATTCTATGGCTGAAAAATATTCCATTGTGCATATATAAAACACATTTTTTATCCATTATGAAAACAATGCTGCCATGAATACAAGGGTGCATATACCTTTTCAAGTTAGCGTATTCCTCTTCTTTAGGTAAATGATACAGAGCAGAATTTCTGGATGACACAGTAGTTCTTATTTTTGAGGAACCTCCATACTGTCTTCATTAGTGGTTGCACTAATTTACATTCCTCCAACAGTACAGGAGGCTTCCCTTTTCCCCATATCCTCACAAACATTTCCTGTCTTTTTGGACAGGAACAGCCTGTCCAATGGAACAGCCATTCCAACAGGTGTGAGGTGATAGCTCATTTTGGTTTTGGTTTGCATTTCTCTGAATATTTAGTGATGCTGAGCGCCTTTTCATGTATACATTAGCCACCTGTACATCATCTTTGAAAAAATACCCATTCAGATCTTTATGCCCATTTTTCATTGGTAATTTTTTAGTTCGATGAGTTTTCTCTATATTATGGATATTGACCCCTTATAATATATATGATTTGCAAATATTTTCTCCCATTCCATGGGTTGCCTTTTCACAATGTTGATGGGTTCCTTTCTGTGGAGAAGATTTTTAGTTTGAGGCAGTCCCATTTGTTTACTTTTGCTTTTGTAGCCTTTGCTTCGGGAGTCAGGTACAAAAAAATTATCTCCAAGACTGATGTCAAGAAGCTTACCATCTAGGTTTTCTTCTCAGAGTTTTATGGTTTCAGGTATTTGTTCAAGACTTTAATGCATTTTGAGTTGATTTTTGTGTTTGATGTCTCCCTTTTTTAAAAGTATTTTTTTAGCATTTCATTTTATTATTAGCGATTCCTCTTTGTTTTACATTCTTAGGGGTTGCTCTAGGCTAATATGCATCTTTAACTTGCCAAAATCCACATTCAAGTAGGAATATACCTCTTCTCATATAACAGTCTTATAACAGTCTTACATTTCCACTTCATCTCTTCTGTGTTTATAGTTACTATTGTCATTCGTTTTACTTCTACAGGAGCTATGCTTCTAATAATACATTAAAGTCAATTATCTTTTAAAGAAATTTAAAATTGGAAAACACTGTTTTATATTTATCCACATTTTTATCTATATTTCTGTCACTCTTCATTCTACTTATATAAATTTAAGTTTCCACCTAGTCTCATTTTGTTTTCCTAGAGAACTTTGGTTTTTTAGAGGGCAGCAGGTCTGCTAGCAATGAAGTCTCTATTATTGTTGGTCTGAAAACTTTATCTCCCTTTATTCCGGAGAATATTTTCATAAAAATAGAATACTGGGTTGACCACTCTTCTTCTTTCAGCACTTCAAAGATACCATTCCATTATCTTCTGCCATACTTAGTTTCTGATGATTATGTGTGGTTTTTACCTTAATTCTATTCTACCTGAAGTACCTTTTCCCTCTAACTCCTAAGATTTTCCACTTTACCGTTTATTTTTAGCACTGTTTGGGGTGTGTGTGTGTATGTGTTTATCCTTTTGAATTTGTGGGCTTATAGTTTACATCAAATCTAGACACATTTTAACATTCTTTCTTCAAATATTTTTCCTGACCATCTTTTCTCTACTCTTTTTTTTTTTTTTGGAACTCAAGCTACACATGTTAGACTATTTAAAATTATCCCAAGTTTTCTGCAGTCTTTATTCTATTAGTGCTTCCTTTTGGATGGAGTCTACTGCTACATATTAAATTTCAATTATCTTTTCTTCACTCTCTAGTCTATTGCTGAAAAATCCACAAGAAGGAATCCATTTCAGATATTGTGTTTTTCATCTCTAGTAGTTAGCTCCATTTGGTTCTTTTTTTATAGCTTCTATTTCACTCCTCATTACATTCACTTTTTCCATTATATCCTTGAGCATAGTGAGCATTTTTATTATAGTTATGTTTAACATTAGCAAATTCCTTCATTTCTGGTTCACTTTCTATCAACAATTGTTCTTCCAAATTCTGGGTCACATTTTGCTACTTCTTGATATATAGTTAGTAACTCATTTTATTTAATGTTGTTGAGGGCTAGATCTTATTACAATCCTTTAAAAATCAGTGATTCTTGGGGCACCTGGGTGGCCCAGTCAGTTGAACGTCCAACTCTTAATTTTGGCTCAGGTCATGGTCTCAGGATCATGGGACTGAGCCCTGTGTCAGGCTCCATGCTGGGCATAGAGCCTACTTAAGACTCTCTCTCTTCCTTTACCTCTCCCTTTGCCTCCAACCCCCAAGAAAATTTTAAAAATTAAACAATTTTTTAAAATAAAAAACCAGTGATTCCCAACCTGGAGTGCTTTTATCGCCCCAAGGGTTATATGGGAGAATCTGGAGACAATTTTGGTTATTACAACTGATATCTAGTAGTTTTAATTCAGAGATGTTTATAAACATTCTATGTGCATTGGATAGACGCCCAAAGCAAAGAGTTATTCTGTCCAAAGTCACTAAGGACAAAGGTAAGGGTAAGTAAAGAGTACTGATTTGGGGGGCACCTAGAGTGGCTCAGTCGGTTAAGCATCTGCCTTTGGTTCAGGTCATAATCCCGGAGTCCCTGGATTGGGCCCCACATCATGCTCCCTGCTTAATGGGGAGTCTGCTTCTGCCCCTCTCCCTGCTCCTTCTCTCTCTCTCTTTTACTCTCTCTCTCAAGTAAATAAATACAATCTTAAAAAAAAAAAAGTGCTTATTTTTTTCTGGAAAACAGGTAAGTACCTGCATATTAGTGTGAAGCTTTCTCAGGGTAGAACTAAAACAGCTTCCATTCAAACACCAATCTACCTTCACTTCACCCTTCTACTGAACTGCCCATGTATTCAATGAAGACTCTCAAAATCAGATGGAGAGAATTCAAACAATTCTTGATCTTATGTAAGCACCAGAAATTAGTCATCTTAGTCCTAGTGATCTATTTTTCTTCACTAGCTGTTCGTGTCTACGCTCATGAGGCTTCACTCCATGCAGTCACAGACTACTATCAGCCAAACACTCAAAGAAAGAAACTCCCTAATCACATTACTTAAGTGCTTCACCCCCCCCACCCCTTACTGCCCTCTCTCCTCTATCCCCCCGCCAAGTAATCAGCTCCACAATTCTACCTACCTTTCCTTCTTTGAACTCAAATCTCTAACTTCTCAACAAAACTGACAACCTTCTGCTGAGGTTCATCCTTTCTGTACTGTAGTGGAAAAATTATCTCCTCGTAGAAATCCAGAACAATGACAGGATTTTCCTTGTTTCCCTTTTTCTCAAGTATCTCACTCTTGTGCTGCCTATTGTCTGAAAACATTTGTTTTCTATGATTTGTCCATTTCCCAGTTTCTATGGTAGGAAGGTAATTCCACTGTCTTATTTCCTCACTGCTGAAATGTGTTCTAAATATTGTAATATACATCTTCAATAACCAGCTTCTCAGATAAAACAAATTTCAAACACAGAATAGTGTATGAGGTACCTACCTGAAAGGCTTTTTTGAAACAATCTATGATATTAATAAGCCTCACATTAATAAAGGCAACTTCATCAAATTATTTTAAGGTACAATTTTCAGTTTTTAGAATTACGGCCATAAAATGAATTTTTTCTTTTAGATTTAGTGACTGTAAACTTTACTGGAGTCATTAAGACATACCATTAAAATAAATGCCTAGAGGGGCGCCTGGGTGGCTCAGTTGGTTAAGCGACTGTCTTCGGCTATGTCATGATCCCGGAGACCCGGGATCGAGTCCCACATCGGGCTCCCTGCTCGGCGGGAAGCCTGCTTCTCCCTCTGTCACTCCCCCTGCTTGTGTTCCCTCTCTGGCTATGTTTCTCTCTGTCAAATAAATAAATTAAAAAAATAAATAAAAATAAAAATAAAATAAAATAAAAGCCTAGATATTAAAAATACCTAAATACCAAAGGATAGGCTGATTACCTTCAGCTCACTGCAAATTGTCAAAACTACTATAACAGCTATTTTTTTTAAGGCTATATTTATTTACTTCACAGAGAAAGAGAGAGCACTGAGAGAGCACAATGGGAGAGGGAAAGGGCAAGAGGAGCAGGAAGCCTGATGTGGGGGCTCCATCCCAGGACCCCAGGATCATGACCTGGGTGGAAGGCAGATGCTCAACTGACTGAGCCACCTAGGTGCCCCTATAATGACTACTGAATAAATAGCTGGAAGGCAGCACAGTGTAGTAATAAAACACATGAACTCTAGAGTCAAATCTTGATTCATGTCTCCTCCTCCACTGTATGTGCTCAGTTTCTTTTCCTATAAAACAGGATTCTTCATAGGATTGCTATGAGGATTAAACTGATTCTTAAAAGTGCTTAACAGTGTCTGGTTCAGTGCCTATTATTTTTGAAGAGTTTAAAGATGTATTGCTGAGCACCATTCAAGTAAGAAAGACCATGATCACACAGAAGAACCAAAAATAAAAAGGGAAAATGTCTTAACCACTATAAGAAGAATGGGTGGAGAACAGGGAGGACAGAAAGAAAGAGAGGTATATGGGGAAAGTGGCTGAACAGGAGGTTTTATAAGCAGACAAAACAGAAATCTTACTATATGGTATTCCTAATACTTTTATGCTTATATACTTTATCTGTCAGACTGTCCTTGAATTTCTAAGTTTGTAGAAAAATTATATCTACATTTTAGGTGTGCCACTGTCAGTCAAAAAACATAATAAGCTTCCTATGAGGCCTAAAATTATCTCTCCAGTTTTCATTAAATCTCTATAGCAAAAGCCATTTAATCTCTTGTACTTCTGTATAAAATGACTGAAAAGAACCAAGAGTCCCACAATACCACTGTTGGGGAAAAAAAAAATACCCCAAAAACAAGAATCTTTCCGTGACCTACACTGAGTGCTAAAGAAAAGTAATACAAAGTAGAAACTTGATGAAAATACAAAGCATTTAATGGAAGCAATCAAAGTTCACTATTAAACTAAATGGGGAACTAATGTAGAATATGTTAAAGTAGGGGCGCCTGGGTGGCTCAGTCATCAGGTGCCTGCCTTCAGCTCAGGTCATGATCCCAGGATCCTGGTATGGAGCCCTGCATCAGGCCCCCTGCTCAGAGGGAAGCCTGCTTCTCCCTCTCTCACTTGCCCTGCTTGTGTTCCCTCTCTCTCGCTGCCTCTCTCTCTGTGTCAAATAAATAAAATCTTAAAAAAAATAAAAATAAAAAGACTATATTAAACTAAAACATGTGAACCAAGTATAATGACTTAGAATCTAAAGTTGCTGGTACAAATTCTCCCTTTTTACACCAAAGAGTATCTTTCACCAACATTCAGAGATATTAAAAATAATCCTACATTTCCTAAGAAAATGTTGCATGTGTTTTAAGTAGTTAAAATCTGTATTCCTTAGTTCCTAAGCAGAATCTTCAGACACAAGTTGCTATTACCTAATTTATAAAGACTCATAATGTATTACCAGTAAAAGCATCAAAGCCCCATAACAATTTTCCTTACAAAGCTGTTTTACTTCAAGTTGTTCAAGATGACTGCTAATGTGGAACTACAGACACCAAGTAAGGATGCACCACCTTTATACCCTGCAGACCAAGCTGCAGGCCACCAAATTTCAATCCACCACCTTTGGTACAACCAATGTACACCGCCATTCCACATCCTGTGCCCCACTAGCAATAAGGGTATCTTCTTTTTCAGAGCTTGAATAATCAAATTAAAACACTGCTGACTTCTCCTAAGAAAGTGATTCTTTCTACCCATAAGAAACCAAAACTGCTGAAGAACATCCACCAGGGTTTCTTTACCATTTTATGTCATGCATCCCTCTAGTAGCCCAGTAAAGCCCAGAGGAATGCACGGCTCTAAACATTTAACTAATGAGACCTTTTTAATCTCCTCAAAATTCTGACCTCTCACTCTTGGCATCTCCTCTCTTTTATAGAAAAAAAAAAAAAAAACAGAAGTCAGACATCTCTCCCTCAGCTTCCTGGCACTAACTCTGATGTATTGCTAATCAATTAAGACTAACCATGATACCGACAATATAAGTTTCATTCCCTCTACCTTCTGGGTAAATCCTAATCTGGTGATAAATCCCATTCTTCCAAGTTTGCATCCTCAACTTCTCCATCTACCTGTTCTTTGCCGCTGGCCTTATAAAAATGATCAAGGCCTTCCCTTCTTAAGAACAAAAGCATTCCTGAGTATATGTTGTTCTCAACTGCTGCACTGTTTTACACTTCTTTCTCCACCGCCTCCCCCCACAATCAACTCAGCTTCTGTGCCAATCACCTTTCTTTACTGCTCTTATCCAGGTCATTAATCATCTCTCCATTCATAAATCCAGGGTTACATTTTCTCTCTTATATTACTAATCTGAACTTCACAAGAAGCATTGTGTCCCTGAAAAACTCTCTCCCTTTGACTACTGCGCACTCATAGGTTTTCTCCTGCCTCTCTCTTTCTGTGCCCTCTGCCCTCTTTTTGTAATTCTAAGTCCATACGACAAACTGTGCTAAATAGGATTCGGTCTGGAGCTCTTTTCTTCACTCTAGACAGTCTCTCTGGGTGATCTCATCTAACTCCAAACTTTCTACAAAGGATAAGAAACAGGAATATTCCTGGTATCTTTAAAACTATAAGGAGACCAACATGAACAAAGGAGAGAGTTAAGTAGGAGACAAAGTCAGAGAGGTGGGGGAAGTCACTGGGGGTGCCAAGTCAGAGGGTTTTTGTAGTCAATTTAAAGACTTGGACTTATTACTCTAAGTAAAATATGTACCTACTAGAGTGCGAGCACGTTAACATTCAGGAGGCAGGTAATGGCAAATGAACAACCCACTGCAATTGTACAGCAAAAGGTAACTTACACCAGGGTAGGAGCATAGAGGCAGTTAAAGAAAATAGTTCTTTTTAAAATTGTATTTATTTATTTGAGAGAGTGAGAACATGAGTGGGGTGACGGGGAGAGGAGAAGCAGACTCCCCACTGAGCAGGGACCCTGGGATCATGACCTGAGCAGAAGGCAGATGCTTAACCAACTAAGCCACCCAAGCACATTGAAAATAGTTCTATACATTTATTCAGAAGATTAAAAAAAATGTTAATGAATCAAATGTAGAATGTGAGATTAAAAAGAAGAGTTAAAGATGAATCCAATTCTTTGGTTTAAATAAAAGAACGGAGTTGCCATTAATTCAGATGAGGAAGACTGTATAGAGCAAATCTAGGTGACAAGAAAAGGAATCAATTTTTACTATCTTAATTCTGAGATGCCTATTAAACATCTAAATAGAAATTTTTATAGGCTTAAGGTGGGAAAAAGACTTATACAAGGGTGGCAAATACCAGAAGCTATAGTCACTGGCTTTCTAGAATATGGGGGAAACTGAAAGCAGGTCCTACACTTAGCAAATAAAGTGAAATGTAAAAGATGGTAAAGGGCACTCTAAACAAAATGGGTTTACATATATTTGACAAAATGAAAAAGGAATCACTCCATTATAAAAATGGAAACATAACACTTAACAGAAGCAAAGTTTTCCTGAAATTGAATATTAGAAGATATTTATCAAACTAAGTAAAATAAACTAAAAAGACTGTAAAAATACCAATTATAGACAGAGTACGTTACACTTTGTTCAGGCACAGGAGTAGTGGACATCAGTTCTGTAAACAATAATGCATAAGATGAACTCTTAAATAAAAGCTTAAAGACCTATATTCTTTTATCACAAGAATTCTAAAGTTCTTATAAAGTGCTCATTTCCTGGCATTCAAATCAATATGTAAAAACTTTCTGCCTTAAAGTTAAGAGGTTTTAAAAAAGGGGGGAATTATAGTGTATTTCAACCACTGACATCCCACCCCATAATCACAAAGCTCCACATTCAGAATGCAGTGTTATTTTAAAGGAGTTAAGCAGTCAAGGAAGTACATTTTTAACAGACATACTTCTGCAAAGTTACTAAAATTGAAATAAGGCTGAATAGTGCAAGAAAGTACCCAAATTATTTAAAATTATAAAATTTTAAAATAAAAATTTATATAATATAAAATGTAAAAATATAAAATATAATAAAATTTAAACTGCTTTTCTTTTACTAGTAGTCCCATATGGCCTTAAAATTTTGGGGCGTCTAGGTGGCTCAGTGGTTAAGCATCTGCCTTCAGCTCAAGTCATGATCCCAGGTTCCTAGGATAGAGTCCCACATGGGGCTCCCTGCTCAGCAGGGAGACAACCAGGAAGCCCCTTTCTCCCTCTGCCTGGCACTCCCTCTGCCTGTGCGTGCGTGCGTGCGCTCGCTCTCTATCTGTCTCTTTCTCTCTCTCTCAAATAAATAAAATCCTAAAAATATTTTTTCTACATATTTTAAGAGCTGAGTTTACACAGCATCATAAACATTTCACCACAAGCTTCAATTCACAACAATTTGGGGGGAGGGCAGACAAGGAGAGGGAATCTTAAGTAGACTTCACGACCAGCACAGAGCCCCACACAGGACTCAGTCTCACAACCCTGAAATCATGACCTGAGCCAAAATCAAGTCAGATGCTTAACTAACAAGCCACCCAAGTGCCCCAAACGTTAAAAATAAATATCAGAAGATCCGATACCTATGAAACATATGAATAACAATATGCATCAGAAGTAATTCAGGGGGCAATGTGCTAAGTAATAACTGTACCACTAAATTTAAACCAGATGTTTTCAGTATTCATTTGTTCCCAATGCTTTTTACACATCTTCAAGACATGAGTTCTGACTTCCAAATATCAATTATTCTCAAATAAGTGTAACATAAATAGTATGTTTTTATGTATCTTCCTATCTAAATGATTTTCTATATTTCATTGTAATCAACATCTGCACTGAAAGAATTTCAATGTCCCAAGCCCACCTCACTATAACTTCCAGTATTAAAAATTGTTCTGCTTTACACTTTGTCATGTCACTATTCAAAATGGTTAACTACACATTTTTTTAAAGATGAAAATTAAAGGAAAGAATGCAGTAAAGAAGTAAAAATAAAATAGTGGGTAAGACAGAACTAATATCAACTATGCTTCAAAATTTGTCAGGTACTATGCCAAGTTCTTTCTCCATATATATACTCTGAAAAATGAGGGCATGCTTTATAAGGTACTGATTAAAAAAGGACACTAGATAGAAGCTGACCATAGAGAAGACAAGCTTTTAAAGGATTCAATTATTTGTTTCTTTATCACACAGTTTAAGGTAGAGCCTTAGAGAAATTTAGAACTTTAAAAAGTTCACTGCAAAGTTAAGGAGAAAAAAAAATATACAGCAGAAAAGCACTTAGAAATGGGAGGCAAAATTAAAACGGAAATTTGCACCTTTCAGAAGGCCATCATCTTTTACACTAATACCCGTGAAGTTAGTGTTCTTTTCATTAGTTTTTAGCATAAGTACAGAGCTAAGAATACACTTAAGCTCCTCTGAAAAACCAATAAGCTTTAAGGAAGGGATCCCTAAAAGAGCATCCATGGCAGCATATGTGATAGATTGCGTTAATAAACACATTTAGTGTCCTATCTTGTATAAAGTTACATATCCCTACTCTGTTTCATTGAGGCATAGCCATGACAGTCCAATATGGTATTAGTGGAAGCAATATGTGCAAATTTGGAGACGCTTTAAAAGCCATGTTCCTTTTTCTCTATCTCTGTGTCTAAGCCATGTGTCAAAAAGGGAATACTATCAGTCTAAGTCCCTAAATGATTATGTCTTTGTTGTAAGGCACCATGGTTTTCAGGTTGTTTTCACTGGAGCTTATCCTGAACAACATACTACGTTACATTTTATTTAAGAAGAAAATATTCAAATAATTTTTTTTATAAGTACCTGCACAAATAAACACTGGGAAGATAGCAACAAAGTACAAATGCTTTCTGATACAGAAGAAACAGTTGCATGGATGGAGACAATTACAATGTATATCTTTTTATATACTGACTTTTAAATCAATATATGGTCTAGTCATACATATATATGTGTAAATATGAACTATGTACCACATGAATATGTAAAATTTTATTCACATGATTATGTGCAATTTTCAAAGAGTATACAGCTTTCATCTGCTTCTCAAAGATGTATATGAACCAAGATACATGAAAAAAGCAATACTCTAGCCTTCTCTATAATCAAGATGGCACTTCAGGTTAGGAATACAATATCCACAAATGCTAAATGATCAAGCCCCCAATATGAAAAGCACAATGCTCCATGCATGTAGGTTAACCAACCATAGCAGAGACCAATTCATCTACCCTCCCTAGGAATGACCCATACCATTCCCTTATGCTCCAGAAAACAGATGACATAATCAACTGTATGAGTATATAAATTATGAAGTTTTTTTTACATTATCCTACCCCAAAGTGTTGGCCCAAAAAAGGGCACATAAATGACATGAGAGAAAATACAGTACTCTGAGATAAAAATTAAACAGATCATAAACTATTCATTTTTTGGAGCCCAAACTGGGATCCATTATATAAAATATCAGTGTAAACCTTTCAAAATTGTCAAGAAAAACAAAGAAAGACTGGGAAACTATACTAAAGAAACCTGGGAAATAAACTCCCTGCATGGTCTTGTCCAGAAGTGGGAGGGGAAAAAACAACTATGCAAAGCATATACTAAAACAATTAAATCTGCATGTGAACTATGGATTAAATAATATTGTCGATACTAAATACTGACAATATTTAATGTCTTCATTTTGAAAATATACTGAAACTCAGTACATATATTTTTCCACACAGAAAAAGATCTACTTTACCCTGAATTATCATTTATGAATTTAATTTCTCTTAAAAAAAAAAAAAAAAAAAACCATGGGCGCCTGGGTGGCTCAGTTGGTTCAGTGTCAGACTCCTGGTTTCAGTTCGGGTCACAATCTCAGGGTTGTGAGATTGAGCCCCACATCACGCTCTGCACTCAGTGCAGAGACTGCCTGAAATTCTCTCTCCTCCCTCTGACCCTCCCCCTGCTCACTCATACATGCTCTGCCTCTCTTTCTCTCTCTCTAAAATAAATAAACATATCTTTAAAAAAAAAAAAAACTAAATTCCACAGCAACTCCTAAAAATAAAAATAATTCAGATTTAGCTTTGGGATAAAATGTCCTCAATCATACTTTTAAATGGTGAGCGAATTGAAGGTGAATTTGTGGGTGAGCCTATAAATGAGGGCAATCACAATTTATTAATGACATTTAATAAATGACATTCAGGCTGCACAAAAAAAATGCAATTTATTATCTGAATATGAACAAAAACAAAAGCAAGATTTTTTTTAATTTCTAAAATCTCTGAAGTAGTACATTTGCAAACTCAAATCAAAACATTATATTACTAATCTTAAGTGGAAAGACATCAGATAACATAAGTAGTATTAATTCATAATCAGAGTACTAAACATTTACTTTGGGTTGAAACAGACGTCAGAGAAGGAAAAGTATTAAATTATTTGCCTATATACTTAGTTTGTTTGTTTTTTTTTAGATTTTATTTATTTATTTGACAGAGAGAAATACAGCCAGAGAAGGAACACAGCAAGGGGGGTGAGAGAGGTAGAAGCAGGCCTCTGCCAAGCAGGAAGCCCTATGTGAGTCTCAAGCCCCCAAGTCTCAAGCCCCTGACTCCAGGATTATGACCTGAGCCATAGGCAGACTCTTAACAACTGAGCCATCCAGGTGCTCCTACTTAGTTCATTTTAAGTCCCTCTCAAAAACTGCTTTTTAAAAGTAGAAAAACGGAAACTCACAGGTCAACAGTTTCAAAAAATACCAAATAAACATTAGAAGATACATAATTTTATTTAAATCTATTCAAATTTTTTAAATAATCTACCTGAATCTTCCTGGGCTTCATGAGTTTCACCATCATCTGTTACCTCTAATTCTTTCACAAAATTTGAGGGAAAGAGGCCCAACTTGTTGTTCAGGGTTCCACTCCACCAGCCTTCTTCTACCTGAAAGAGTTCACAACTCAAAAATAATAAAAAGTTCTCTTAAGTAAAATCTTCCCACTATGTGAAAATTAAGCAACGTAAGTGAATGAGCACAAAAGTTAGTGATGCAAAATAATCCCTCTAATCTGTAAGAAAATAATGGTGAAAACTATATTTTAAGCAGATTAAATCTAAATTGATTAGACTTACATTAGGACTAGTCCTATCAGTAGCACAGAACAACATTTACAATGAGAATATGTAACAAACTGCAATCCATGACATTAAGTAATTTTTTATAAAAATATCAAATAACCAAGATTAAAATAAGGTATTAATAGCTGGAAGTAGATAGCTCTCTTCTGGAATGTCGCTCTTTAAACACCACTGAGCCTCAATTTGTAATTACTTCAATATTCATAATATATTTCATATATTACTTAAGTAGATAGTATATATATGTATATACTATATGAAAATATATATGTATTGAGTATATGAAAATTGAGATTTGGAAAAAGCTGATGAATATAAGTACATTACTTCCCAAATGCCACATAAAATTACTAAGCCTTTTACTTAAACAACAAATCTTAACCCAAATAAGAAAAAGAATCCCTTATTTTCAAAACCCAGATGCTAGGCTCTCCGAAATACTCCTCCCGCCTCAACCAGAAATATCCTCTGAAACCAAACTCTTTAGAAAAATATTTACATTCACTAATAACAAGGTTACTAATTTTCATGGTTATTTAATACTATTTAATAACTATTTTAAAATGTATAAATTTTGCTAAGGATGCTAAAAGGTCTTAATAGGTTAAAAAAAAATTTAAGAGGAAATTATTCACAGTTTGCCTAGGTGGCTCAGTCCTTTAAGTATCTGCTTTCAGCTCAGGTCAGGCATCGGGCTCCCTGCTCAACTGGAAGCCTGCTTCTCCCTCTCTCACTCCCCCTGCTTGTGTTCCCTCTCTAGCTGTGTTTCTCTGTCAAATAAATCAATAAAATCTTAAAAAAAAAAAAAGAGTAAACCATTCACTGTTAACAATAAAACATGAAATATGGCTGCTAGAAAAGGCTCTTTATTTTGTTTAAAATACGTTTTAAATGTTTTGCACTTCAGAATTACAAAGCAAACTTTAATAAGGTATTTCATCCAATAGGCACTCACTATGTATATGCCCTGGTGTTAACTGCTAGTGAAAGACTGAGATTTGAATATGAGAAACCTCTGCCCTTGAGTGAAACAATCTAAATGAAAAGACAAACACTAAACAGATATGACAATATAATGTAAGAGGTGCTACAACAAACGTAGAAACAAAATGGTGTAGAACACAAAAGAAGGGTTTAAAAGATTCAAAACAGGCTCACCTAAAAATCAATGTAAAAAAAAAAAACTAGGTATTAAAGGCTGAATAAGAGTTTACTAGGTACAAACCAAGTTAAAAATACAATGTCATAAAAATAAAGGACTTATTCCTGGAATATATACAGCTGAAATACAAGATGGCTAGAATACAACAAGCTGTTTGAGGGAGAAATGGAAGAAATAACACTAAAGAGTTCAGAATCTTTTAGTAGACTAAAGGAGACACCACAGGATTGAGAGTTCTTCAAACCATGGTGATGGAGATATACAGATCAAACTGTAACAGATACAACTGAGATAAACATTAGGAAACCTAATCATCTACACCTGCAATCCCAAATTGGCATCAACAGAGGGTAAATAATATTCTAATTCCTATAAATTAAGGAATTCTTAAGAGGCAGGATAGTATAGCAGTAAAGAATAATGACTCAAACTACGTGGATTCAGATTCTGGCTACTCTGCATCCCATCCAGATGGACTTGGGCAAAAATGGCTGAAACAAGATGTCATCTCACATGATCATCCTTATATATGTGTAACCTTGACATGTTCTTTGTCCCCACTGCCTTCAGTCTTCCTGGCATTTAACATGCTTGTAGCCAACAGAATGTGGTGAAAGTGACACTATCATTTCCAAGGTCAGATTATAAAAGGCAATCACCATGTTTGCTGAAATGTTTCCACTAAAAGCCCTGAAATGCCATGCAATAAGTCAAATACCTTGGAACCTCACAAAGAAAGCCACATCAAACAGAGAACGAGCTGTCTAGGTACCAATCTTGTCAGTTAAGGAGCCTTCTCATAATTCCAGCAGCACTTAAACTTTGAGTCTTTCCAGTTGAGACCTCCAGACATCATTGAACAGAGGCACAAGCCATCCCAGCCGTGCCCTATCTGAATTCTTGACTCACACACCCATAAACCTAGTAAAACAGTTGTTCTTGGCTACAAAGTTTGGGTCAGCATGTTATGCAGCAACAGTAACTAGAACAGCCAATCACTCATCTGCCATGACTCCATCTCTTCATATATAAAACGGATATAAAAATTCCTGTCTCCTTAGGTTGTTTAAAAATTTAAAGGCATAATACATGTGAAACACTTATTAATGCTTCAGACACAGAGCCTCAATAAACATTAACTAGGGGTGCCTGGGTGGCTCAGGCATTGGGCATCTGCCTTTGGCTCAGGTCATGATCCTGGAGGTCCAGGATAAAGCCCCACATTGGGCTCCCTGCTCAAGGGGAAGCCTGCTTCTCCCTCTCTCTCTCTCTCCTTGCTTGTGTTCCCTCTCTAGCTGTGTTTCCCTCTGTCAAATAAATAAGTAAAACCTTTTTAAAAAAATAAAATAAAATAAACATTAACTATTATTATTGCCACCCAGTGGGAAAAAAAAACAGAATTATGTCATATATACACATTGGAATTTAATATAAACATTAAGTGATGAATTACATTACATGATGTTATTACATAAAATCAATCCCTATGACGATATCTGATATCAAAACATATACTTTGAAAATGGAATCTTTAGCTGCCATATAAAACTTTTAATATTCTTTTAATGGTAAAAGAAGAGATATGAAAAATTGTGTCTTCCATACTTTTAAATCTCATTCTAAGATACTAATATGTAGGAAAAGTGGTTTCTGGTTCACATTTGAATGTGACAATTCAAATAAGACAAAGCTTTTAAAAAGATTCTGTTTTTGTATCCCTCTGGTATACAGAAGGTAAAACTGCTTCTATTTTACTGCTTTGGGCCTAAAGGGAATTCATAACTGAAAATGTTTATTTTTATTCATAGCTACTTAGATTACATTAATCTTTAACTTAAAAATTTTTATTCCTAAAGTCAACACATAAATACAGTACACAAATACCAGGTATATTAAGATGAGTAAAGTTTTATTCCAACAAATAAGACAACCTTAATATTAAGACATTAAAGATCCATTTTAAAACCTGTATCTTAAAATTTTTATGAAATACAATGAAACTGGCAAAACAATTCTAATGAAAAATTAATACTCTAACAAAGCAGTTTTCTAATACCCAGAGCATCAATTCCAAATGCTGCTTTATCTCTAGCATATGTTTTCCTTACCTCTTCACTAATATCAATGATATCTCCCACTTTCAGCTCCAGTTCATCCTCATTTTGAGGAATGTACTCAAAGAGAACTTTACACTGACGCTTCTTGGTCTCTGAAAGAAATAACATAAAAATGAGGTAAACAAAGATCATTAAAACAAACAACAGCACCTTCACTTACACACAATTATTGCCATAGAATTCGTATGTATGAATAAAAACAGAACATGTAAGCATTCTAAGCAACTAACCACAATCAGTTCTGGTTGGCTTTTCACACTGCCCCCACATTATGTATGCCAAAATAAATTCAAACCAAATACAAATAAGATACAAGATTCCCGACCATGAAATCTGTTTATACATTTAATCACACCAACTAGACCAAAGTAAAATATCCAATGCCAACTGGACTAAAAATATAAACAATAAAAAACAATGTTAGCACAACAAATTTTTTTCACAGACAAGATGTCTTCCAAGCCAGTAATTTTCAGACTACTTCCTCATCAAAGTCCGGAAATACTCAAAATACACTAATTTAA
The DNA here is from genome assembly GCA_004023965.1 of Spilogale gracilis. NCBI lineage: Eukaryota > Metazoa > Chordata > Mammalia > Carnivora > Mephitidae > Spilogale > Spilogale gracilis. The sequence continues at coordinate 94,641 of PITA01001794.1, forward strand.
GAGTGTCTGTGTTAAAAAGACACAAAATGTATCTTATATTCTTTAGGAGTTCTATTTTCTAACAGATAAAAATCAAACTCACCTAAGTAAAGACAGTAATTTAAGTTCTCAAAAAAGTTTCACTTATCCAGGTAAGTGACAACCATTTATAATCATCTAGCCTTGTGATTCTCAACTTCTTTCAAACACTAAGAGTTGAGAACTCAGACTCTCATCTTTAAAACTGAATATTAAAGCGCCTATGGGAAGATGATCCAAGGGTAACTTCTTGCTCTTCAAAGTATGCTCCTTAGACCAGTAGCAACAGTATCATGTCAAAGCTTTACAGAAATGCAGTATCACAGGCTCCACCTTGGACCTACCCATTATGGACTGAATTGTGCCCTTGACTGTATTTGGGGGTAGGGCCTTTGGGAAGGTACTCACGGTTAAATGACATCATAAGGAGCCCTAATCCCCAAACATACTGAATTGTGGCACATGCGCACATGGGCATACAGAGAAGGCCATGTGAGGACACATAAGAAAGGCAGCTACCTGCAAGTCTAGAAAAGAGGCCTCATGAGAATCCAACTCTCACAGCACCTTGATTATAGAATTCTAACTTCCAGAACCATGAGAAAATACACTGCTGTTGTTTTAAGCCACCTATCTGGGGTATTTTGTTTTAACAGCCCTAGCAGGCTGAATTAGAATCTGTACTTTACTTTAAGATACTCTAGATGATTCTCAATCTTCTACTCAATGATCTAATTACACTGATTTCTAACTGCTTAAAAATGACAAACCCTGGGTCACCTGGGTGGCTCAGTGGTTAAGCCTCTGCCTTCGGCTCAGGTCATGATCCTGGAGACCTGCGGGAAGCCTGCTTCTCCCTCTCTCACTCCCCTGCTTGTGTTTCCTCTATCGCTGTGTTTCTCTCTGTCAAATAAATAAAATCTTTAAAAAAAAAATGACAAACCCTATCCTTTCTAAGACTTAAATATACTGTTTTGGGGGGTGCCTGGATGGCACAGGTGGTTAAGCATCTGCCTTCAGCTCAGGTCATGATCCCAGGGTCCTGGGATAGAGCCCTATGTCAGGCTCCCTGCTCAACAGGAGAGTCTGCTTCTCTCTTTCCCTCTGCCCCTTACCCCCACTCATGCTCGTGCTCTTCTCTCTCACTCTCTCTAAAATAAATAAAATCTCATTTAAAACTATATATACTGTTTATTTTGTCAAAGACGCTTTACTTTCATCCACAAAGTCCACCTTTCTCAGGCTTCAAGTCATCTTCAGGTCTCAACAAAGAAGAAACTTCTTCCCAAATAGCTTTCTGAATCAGGTACTCTTCCTTTGTGCTTCTACAGAATCCTATACTTACACTATTTACTTCTGTAACCTACCTGTTATTGACAATTCACTTTTCCTTTTTATTCTATCATAGTGATTTATTTTCTTTTGTGTATTCCTCATACTCTGTAGGCTAAAGATAAATGGGCGCTGAGTTTAACTGCTCTCTCCCTGGTACTTGGCCTATACTAGCCCCATTAAATAATTTTGAATGAATTAATGAACAATTATCTAGGCCTAACTATATGGCATCAATGCCAAGAAATATCATGCTAAGAGTATCTACATTCCATCCACCCTTACCACCAACAATCCTAAGATTTTTCTTAATAATTTAAACACAGAGGTGCCTGAGTGGCTCAGTCATTAGGCATCTGCCTTTGACTCTGGTCAGGGAGCCTGCTTCTCCCTCTCTCACTCCTCTTGCTTGTGTTCCCTCTCTAGCTGTGTTTATCTCTGTCAAATAAATAAATAAAACCTTGAAAAACAAAAGTAACTTAAATGCACACTTAAGGAACTAAAAGAAATTAGGAAACAGGCAATGATTAGTATTAAAATACAAATACATAATGAGATAGTAAATATTTAGAGCAAACTACAAATATCCCAAAATTAATAGAAAGGACAGGTGTGAACTGGAGCAGATATAGAAGAATTCAAAGGAAAAGTGATCAGAGTTACACAGTTAAAGATGAACACAATACAAGAAAGTGGAAAAGATGTGGTAGATATTCTAGATAAAAAAGTTTTCCCAAAGAAACAGAAGTTGATAATACAAGGATTCTAAAGAGACTGTTGTTGCTGTCAAATAAAGAAAATGCTGAGAAGCAGTCTAGATAGATAGAACTTCACAACAAACCAAGTCATAACATCTCCAAATAAACTTTTGTATATAGTAAAAAAAAAAAAGGCCATGCTATAGGAGAAGTAACACTAGCCTGGAAGTCAGAAGACTTGGGTTTCTAGTACAGCTGTCATTTCCTCGTTATTTGACCTAAGTTCTCTGGGAATCAATGTCCTGAACTACAAAATAAAAGAGTTGGACTAGACAACCATAAAGTTACTTCAGCTCTGAATTTTATGGATCTATGAAATTATTTATCAAAACAAAAAATAAATCCAACTGAATCTCCAAGACAATAAAAGCAGCATTTTACATGCAACCAACACCATGAAAAAGATGCAAAACAGATGATGATCAAATAGAAAAATTTAGAGTTTCCAAATAAGAAACAATTACACCTCAGTAATTGTTTCCCCACTTCATAACGGAATTAATAATTATATCTGATTTTAAACATGTTTTACAATAGAAGAAACCAAAGAAAGTACACACTGACCACATTTTTTTTTTAAGATTTTATTTATTTATTTGACAGAGAGAAAGAGCAAGTGAGCACAAGCAGGGAGAGTGGCAGATGGAAAGAAGCAGGTTCCCTGCTGAGCAGGGAGCCTGATGTGGGGCTCAATCCCAGGACCCCGAAATCATGACCCAAGCTGAAGGCAGACAACCAACCAACGGAGCCACCCAGGTGCTGTGACACCATACTGTTATAACTAACCTAGAGCTTATTGTAAAACTTTTCAAATATCCCCTTTCATTACATCTCAGTAAATTTTTAAGCAATAATTCAATAATGGCTTTTATGCATACTGCAGGAAAACTTCTCATCTCTTATACCATAGATAAATACAGTCCCTAATAAATACTTTTGGAAGTTGAAGTGAGCTTGAGAAAATGTGTCCATTGTAGTTAAGCACTTCACAGATAAAAGAGAAATGATCTACATTACTGAAAAGAAATTCTATTTTGCTCAGGGTACAATTCAAAGAAAATCCTATCATTTGATAATCTTAGGCCTTTAAAAAAAAACATAGTTTGCTTCTTTTTACTGAATATGAATATCTTTAAAGTGATTTAGAGTAAAGAGTATTAATTAGCCCCCCTGCACCCAAGCATATCAATTAACTTTGAGGAGCCTAGTTATACCATAACCAAAAACTTTGAGTGTTTTTTTCCCTGCTCACACTAGGCATAAATAACCACAGTGTTTTCCAAAGTAGTTTGCAAAATTATTTTCCCCACAAAGAGCCACGTTAGATAAAAAATACCTGAACAGCTCCTATAATTACTACAAAATATGAGTCATTTAAAAAATTTTTTTCATGAGTCCACATTTAAATATGGTTTGCTCATAAGGTGAAGTGACTGCCTATATTGAACTTATCTATTAATTGCAATCACAATGAAAGGAATTTTGAGGTTTTTATATTCTAAATAGCATATACAGTATCTGCTCATAACGTTAGTCCAAAATATTCACTGAATTTCTACAATATATGAGAACCTCTGCTAAGCACAAAAGAAAATGGTATGTACAAGACTACTCAATAAAAGGATATCTGAATATAAGTCAATTTTTAAAATAACTATAACCAATATTTTATAAAGCAACCTCTATATAGCTTTTCAGATCTACCAAGATATAAAAAAATTTGTCAGACTGATGTTTTGTAAGTGAAGTTACTGATAAAGGAGGAACATAAGAGAGGTACAGCAAAAGCAGGGATACATTTCCAGTCCTTTTACGTGCCAATACTATTCTAAATCCTTCACAAATATCTTCCCCACAGCAGATAATAAAGCTTATCATCATTTCCCCATGAGAAAACAAGAACCTGTTCAAGACCCTAGAGCAACAAAAAGGCAAAACTAGAATTATACCAATATATGACTCTTCAGTCTTTTATCCTTACACTCTCCAGTGCTGCCTCCTTTACAGATTAACAAGTGCTTAAACACAGCTCATGCAATCTAGTCCTGCTGAATCCTTACTACCTCTAAATCCCATATACTTGCTTATCTCCATGGGTCTTCTTCCAAAGGCAGCAATTCTACCTGTAATGTCATAATCCCCAATCTTTATGTGAATGAGATGTCTCACCTAAGAAAGACTTAAAATATACCTTTCTTGACAACCCAGTATAAAACTACCCCTTTATTTTAATCATACCTGCATACTTTATACATTTCTAATATGGTTCATAATAGTATAAACATTAATAATAATTACAAACATTTACTGAGCACTTCTAACATTTACTTGATGTGTTGCTACCTCTAAAAACCTATGACATAATTATTACTATCACTTCTGTTTTACAGTAACTTGATGTTTTCCCATTAGACTGCGAGTTTTTAATCATCATCCATACCCAGTTTTATTTGGCAGATTGGATTACCCACACTACCACTGTTCTCATAGTCTTCAAATCTCAGATATTAAAGCATTCAGCACATCAGTGTTGAAAACTTTTCCAAAAAAACTTTTAAAAAGTATTTTGTATTATTTTGGGAATGTAAAATTTTACATGCTATAACGGTACTTCCTATTTTTCCAACTAAAACAGAAAATCCTAAGTTTTCAAATGTAGGTCCATTAAAAATAGAAAATATTTTCATTGGTCTGAAAAAGAGACCTAAATATTCAAACAGAGCTCCTAAATTATGGAACCATTTCTCATTTAAGATTATGATGTTAAATCTCCCCAAGAGCATACCACATTCAGAAATTGGGAAGAGGAATTATAAAATTCCACAGACAGCAGCAAAAGGATTCTTAATCCATTTTTGGTTCCACTCGGTTCCAGAAATTACATCTTTATATTTTACTGCAGCATTTAAATTTTTCTAATGTCAAGATTTGTCAATTTCTTTCTCCCGTAAGCAAAGAAAATAATCGAGTGCTAAAACAGGGTCATTGCTATATGCTTGAATCATCCTTAATTTTTTTTTCTTATCTCAGCAATAAAAAAAAAAAAATCTCATACTGCTTAGACCATTAATTGAAAGATTCAAGCTGCTCAAAGATTCTAGCTATACTGCTGATACACTGTTGGATTAAAACAATCTAAATCTTAGAAGATATTATCATCACCATCATAAAGAAAGAACTCAGATGATTAGGCACGAAGTATCATGTCTACAATATACTTTCAACTGATTCAGTTAAAAAAATGTAAAGACAATGTGAAAAATGTTAACAGCAAACTGAAAACATTTAAAATATTCATTACACAATTACTCCTTCACAACTTTTCTGTAAGATTTATAAAAAATAGAATACCCTACCCCATTCATTTGAGAAGCTGCAGCTGGAGAGGAGTCAGTTCAGTCACTTTCCCCTTATGAGTCAAAATATTTTATTATCAAAGAGCAGAGCCTGACCGAATATGCCCCCTTTTTTTAAAATGTATGCTGTAAAAATGTATAGTGACCATATCTTGATAGTATTCCAAATTTTCATTATTTTCTGTAGCATTGACTCAGAATCAGCAGGCATACTATTGCTACCAACTTTTCTACAAATGAAACACTGAAGATTGGCACTCTGGTCAACTACTTTTTCATGCCGCAACATCAATTTTGTAGCAAGTACTACTAGTGATCTATCCATATCAATCTCAATGTATCTTTTACATTCAACATAATTATTAACTAGATAAAAACCACTTCTGTGTGAGTTTCCACTAATACAAGCACTGATGTCTTCCTTCCCGCATAGAAAGAGTAGATTCACATCTGGCATCAATTTTTTTCCAAATGCAAAGTGAAATATCTATTAATATTCCACACTGAATGGAATACAGAGTTGTGATGCTGAAATATAACAATTATTTACTCTCTAAGTAATTTTACTCTACAACATATCTCTGTGCCTGATTTTATAAGGGTCTCAGCAGCAACATAATTATACCAGTTTTTGCTATAAGATGTGCAAATTTTTCTCTTCTATAACTTTAGCAACTTGTGGTAACAGTGCTAGAAAACATTATTCTGTGCTAACTCTTAAAAAAAAAAAAGAAAACATTATTCTGTGCTAACTCTTAAAAAAAAAAACAGTTATTATGGTTAACGTATACACAAAAGGAAAGTTTCAATGGCTTTATGACTAGACTTCATGAAAAAGCCAACACTTTTTGGCTTGAAAGCTAACATGCCCAGTTTCCAGATACTTAGCACCACAGTATATATGTGAAACTCTCCTTTTAAGTTGCTTAAACAAAATTCTATACACATGCAGATTCACTTGTTTTGGCACAGAGATTAATGAACATTCACATTGCAGTGATTATCAACTTTTTTTTTTATTATCAACTTTTACAATGGTTTTTCTTAACTATTAATAATACTGGACAGTAATATCCACTACTATTTAATATTACAATAAACCACCTTTTGAATAACTGGTCTATTTTGTAAATTAAGGATAGGATACAAACAATAATAACAAAAAAAATCAGATTAAAAAAAATTAGCTTGCTTTTCCTGAAAAATCAGTCTGAAAGCAAAAGGAACCCGCATCCTGTTTTACATGTTAGCTAGCACCAAATGACCAATTTAGTCCTTGCAGCACATGCACTTAAAAACAAGTTATGGAAGATCCTCAGGAAAAAATCTAAGCCTCCGGGCACCACTACATAATGGTTTCACCTTTTACAAGAAAAATAATTATGACCAGTGTTCCTGAGGAAGGTAAAATTTAGTGTGTCCTTTCCTATAAGGAGACAAAATGAATAAAATAATCATAACATTGAAGTCCTTTGTCTAATCTCTACTTAAGAAAATTGTCCCTTTGGGGCGCCTGGGTGGCTCAGTTGGTTAAGCGACTGCCTTCGGCTCAGGTCATGATCCCGGAGACCCGGGATTGAGTCCCACATCCATCGGGCTCCCTGCTCGGCGGGAAGCCTGCTTCTCCCTCTCTCACTCCCCCTGCTTGTGTTCCCTCTCTGGCTGTGTTTCTCTCTGTCAAATAAACAAAAATCTTTAAAAAAAAGAAAGAAAGAAAGAAAGAAAGAAAGAAAATTGTCCCTTTATAAGTCGGTAAAACTAAAGAAAATGGTAAATGGATTTTATAATAGACAGAGGTCATAAATAACTATCCAGTGGGCCTAGAAATTCTCCTGTGCACAAATTTTCATATATAGGTTCACTTACAGGATATGAAATACTCTCAGTAATGTCCCCCAGTCTCTAAGACAGAGTCTGAGCATCCAGAATAATTAATAAAATTATTAGAACTGTTCACCTCCAGGCAGTAGTCTGAAAGCAGTATGGGTAATATCTAAATACTGTCTATACAATGCATTTACTGGGAAACAACCCAGAATCCTTTAATTGGTCTGTTTCACTGTCATGAAATTTTTTCATTTTTATGAAAATCTGTTTTCATTTTATGAAAATAATCAAAGGATGACAGAACCCAGAAAGTAAAGGTTTCCCCCAAATTTCACAGACAGTAGCAAAGAAGTGGCTAGATAAAAGGAAACTCTATAAAAATCATGGTCTTATATTTATAAAATGTATATAAACAGAATTTCTTTATTATAGACTACTTGGTACTACCACAAGGGATTTACAGACCACAATATCAAAAAAACTGACGTAAGATAAATGTGGTTAAATACTCATTTGCTACTTATTAACTCATATTAATCAGCTATCAGTATTCAATGTCTCAAATGGCTTCAGATCGTACTGTTAAAATACTATCTGCTCCCATAAATGCTGTATTTTGTATGTGTTCAATGTTTAAGCTTTTTGAAAATAGCAGTACCACGTATCTTACCACTTTCTCACCAGCAGCAAAATAAAACTCAGTTTAAATGATCTAAGGTCATAAGATGGACTCAAACTCATGTCTGATTTCAAATGTGGTGCTCTCCCTCTATGCTAAAACGTTCTAACATGTTTATAAGAGTACTGAATACCTAAAAGGACTCTGCTGGGCCAGTCACCTTGGGAAACTGATTGTCGATGTTCAGATGCCTAGCCAAAGAAGAAAACATACTATCAAAACGCATGCATCTCTACGACTTAAAGATGAGCAGACATCTTAGCAAAAAATAAATTTTATTTATGGTATAAATGGTATTAAAATAAATTTAAGGCAAAAAATCAACTATTCAACAGAACTTATAAGGCTAATAAGACAACAAAGCCTCATATTTCAATTTCTAATTCCTATAAATAATTGTCAGCAGGTCATGCTCAATTACTATATGAAGAATGACTACAGGAGTCAATAACTAGTAACATGTGAATATGTAGGAAGTTTCTGCAGTCCAATGCAAAAAGTTTAGCTAATTTTTCTTAACATGACTTATGAACAGTTATAAAACATTCTTTTATTTTGATTTAAACAGAAAAGAAATTATTTACATACTCTTCTTAATGTTTTTGGTTTGTGGATGTGGCTGAATTCCTCCAGCTGGAAGTCCATAGGTGCTAATTCGTTGTACAAGACTTGCTACATTTCCATGTCTTTCCCGTTTAATGGGCAAATTGTCATCCTTGGATTCTGTCTCTCTCTTAATTTCCTGTAAAAGAGGAAATAAGTAAATAAGCAAATTAAGCTGTATTTTATTAAGTCCTCAAATGTAAAATACCAAAAAACAGGTATAGTGATTATTATATAAAACATGACATCAAATTTTTCTCTGCCCACACATATCTAAAGAATGCAACACACTTTTGGTAACAGTGACTCATGAGTTTAAGTCTTATCAGAACTGGAGAGAGAGGTAAAGAAAGACTAGCTGAAACACCACCTCCACCACCCCAAGATACATAGAAACCCTGAAATATATAAACAATGAAACAATAATTCTAAATCAGGGTAGGCAAACTTTTTCTATAAAGGGCCAGACAGGAAAATACTTTAGAATTTGTGGGCCATATAATCTCTAATGGAAAAATGAACCCTACTATTTGTAGTGCAAATGCAGTTACCTACTTAAATGAATGAATGAACATAGCTATGCTCCAATAAATTTTATTTGTGGACACTATAATTTCAATTTCATATAATTTTTACATGATAGTAAATGTTTTCTTCTGATTTCTTCCAACTACTTATAAAATTCTTAACTAGCATTCTCAGCTCACAGGTGTTATAAAAACAGGTGATGTTCAGATTTGGTCTGTGGGCTGTAGTTTTATGAACCCTGTTCTACGTCATAGGTCTAACAGAAGATAAGCAAACTTTCATGAAAAGAAGGGGTGCCTAGGTGGCTCAGTGGGTTGAGAGTCCAACTCTTGATTTTGGCTTATGTCCTGATCTCAGGGTGATGGGGTTGAGTCCCAAGTGAAGCTCCCTGTTCAGCAGAGAATTTGCTTGAGATTCTCTCCCCCTCCTCCACTGCTCCTCTCCCTACTTGCTCACACTCACTCATTCCCTCTCTCTCTAAAATGAATAAATAAACCTTAAAAAAAAAAAAAACCTCATGAAAAGAAGTATAAAATTAAAAGAAGATGCGTAGGAAGTCAATGTCATCTTCAGTGATTAAAAGCTCAATTATTAGAAGGATATCAATTATCCCTAAAATTGACACAATTATGCAATGAAATCCCAATAATTGTACTACAGATATGGGACAGCAATAAACTGGTTTTAAATCAGTATAGAACAAAATGTCAAGAACAGCCATAATACTTCAGGGAAAACAAAGTAAGGGGGCTTTCCTTTTTAATAAGATATAAAGAAAAACTTTATGATACTATAAATTGGTGTGGTACTGGCATAAAAACAGACATACCAATAAATGAAACAAAATTGTCCATAAACAGAAAAGCTTGACTCATAATACAAAAAGCAAAGAAAAACACATGATGCTCATAAAACTAATGTTCCATATTGAGGGAGTTGAGTAAAAATGAGATTCTTACCTAATTCCTAATTTTTCTAATACAGGGACCAAGAACTTGGCTTGATGTTCAAATTTTGTTCCTCTAGGAAAGTAATTCCAATTTTGCCAAATATGATTAAGAGTCTATAGGCTCTTGGGGCGCCTGGGTGGCTCAGTTGGTTAAGCAACTGCCTTCGGCTCAGGTCATGATCCCGGAGACCCGGGATCGAGCCCCACATCAGGCTCCCTGCTCGGCGGGAGGCCTGCTTCTCCCTCTCTCACTCCTGCTCGTGTTCCCTCTCTGGTTGTATTTCTCTCTGTCAAATAAATAAATAAAATCTTTAAAAAAAAAAAAAAGAGTATATAGGCTCAGAAGACAGAAGACCTGGGTATAAATCTTGACTGTACCCTTATTAACTGGGTACATAACTTTGGATATTTGTGTTTAATCTTTTAATAAAAATTTACCTCATCAATAACTATGATATACTGACATAATGCTTCTTGTTTCTAAAAACAAAAACAAAAGACTTCAACATATTGCTCAAGACCTAGAAATATCTTAAGGACATTCAATATTCTCAGAGACATAATCACATCTAAGAATATTAGATATAATAAATCTTCTGAGGGCGCAAAACATAAAAGGAAAGGGGGAATGCGAATTAGAAATATACAGTCTAGGGCGCCTGGGTGGCTCAGTGGGTTAAAGCTTCTGCCTTCAGCTCAGGTCATGATCTCAGGGTCCTGGGATCGAGGCCCGCATTGCACTCTCCGCTCTGCAGGGAGCACGCCTCCTCCTCTCTCTCTGCCTGCCTTTCTGCCTACTTGTGATCTTTCTCTCTCTGAAATAAATAAATAAAATCTTTAAAAAAAAAAAAAAGAAAAAAGAAAAAAAGAAATATACAGTCTACACTGAATAGAGAACTCAGGCTTACAACCTCCCAAATATATAGTGCTAAGTAAGATGTTTAATCACAAGTACCAAGGTTCTAAGTAAAACTACAAATAAAGTTTGCTTTGAGCAGCACCTCCTCTTCCTCTTGGAACCTCTTCCTCCTACAATCTACCACTACCAGATACACACACTCACTCACCAATCTAATTTTTCCCTAATTCCTGGACGTACAGTACCTCCAAATTACTCCTTGGCTATCATCTTCAACAGCAAATCTGATTGTCTCCTATTAAGTGTTACTATGGTGTCCAGCGTTTGTTCATTCTGTGCTTTACTTCCTTTTACCTAATCAGCCAGTAAATAAACTATTAACACAGTAGTATCAACTGTCAACCAACCTCACTTCCTGTCCTAACTTTGAAAATGACTCCAGGAAATCCAGTAAAAAAAGAATCCTCACTTGGAAAGTAATCATGTACTAACAAACTCAGATTGAATTTTGTCCTACAAATGAGAAAAACCTCCTACAAAATAGGTACTCTCAACACAAAATTGGCCAAGAAAAAGACAATGTGGATAATCTTCATATAAACAAGAATGCAACTACACTGATTTGTTTCACAGATAAGAAGAAGAGGCAATTTACACAGAGGTAAGAAATATAAGCAAATAAGAGGGGGAGCTAAAGTTTGGAAAGGATATAGTTATTCTTTCTCTATTAATATAACCACAGTTCTTAACTCTGAACCAAAAGCAACATAAAAAATGATCAATAAAATTCACGAGCCAGTATATCTTCATAATAATTTGGTTATCTAATCATAGTCAGTGCATGATCATAATCCAAAAAAAGAAAGCGATTAATTTCTATATCACAGAATTAAACATCACAAAGAATAATAAAAACCAGATTAAAGGGTAAGAGTTCTTTTTTTTGTTTCTGAAATAAGAGGTCATCCTACACTGAAAAAATAAAATAATGTAATAAATAAATAAATAAAAATAAAAGAGGTCATCCTAAGCTGAGTCACAGTTCTTACACTAATTAAAATTTTAAGGAATACACTTAATATTTTTAATATAACATTAAGGATTTCCAAAGTTATGTAAAACTAGTACCTCTAACTTTACAGAAACATAAATCAGAAAATATGATAAAATGCTATTACTAAAGATGTATGAATATAAGCAAAATTAAATGTTTATTTAATATGTCCACTGTTTTAGCTCTGGCTGCATCCATTAGAACCATGTTTGAAAAATGAGGTTTTCGACCTAACAAAAATGGCTTACCCTATGCCTAAAGTTTTTATTTTGTTTTTTAGACTGTAATAGTATATAAGGAATCATCTACCTCAAGTCATTAGATTTTCATTTTTATGTCTAAGCTAAATCATTTTTATGTCTAAGTTAAATCAGTAGCAAAAAACCTTTAAGTCCAAAGTGAAAGGACCAACAGGAGAAAATCTCCTTAATATAAAATCAGTATATACCTTCTGAGTGCCAACATATCAAAATCATGAAAGAAAAGAACAATAACAGATATAATGGGCCTATTTTTGACAGTTTCTAAATTTATTCTCTCCCCCAAATATGCTATTCTCTACATAATTGCTCTCTCTCCAACTTGGACAAAGGGCCTTCCTATTGCAACTGCCCCACTCCTACTGGAAAAGGCAAAAGTAGGAACAGAGAGAGAAAAAGTTATATACATTCATTGTCATTGGAATCCTACTCCTTTCTCTTTTTCCATCACAAGAATGTTAATGAGAGCCAAGTGAAGTAGGGTCGGAAAAAACACTAAAGAACTCAGACATACAACACTGACTGAAAATACCGCAGTAATTTATAATGGTCTCACTTTTCATACTAGTTATATGGATTTAAAAATATTATTTTTGCTTGCAGTTCTAGGATGAAGGGATTTTAGGATAAGAACAGCAGCTAATGAGGGCCTAATATATGTATGACTCAAAAGACATCAGACCTACACAGAGATCCTTCTTCCAAAGCTGCTAGACTCCTTGAGGCCACAGATGACATTACCAAGCAAGCAATGAGTGCCAATCCAAAAAGCACGAACAGCATATATCCCAGAAGCCCAGGTTCTGGTCTCAAACTTTCCAGGCTTTAATTATTTCTACAATTTGAAATACCTTAGCAGAAACAAAATCTATTAACTCCTTAGGGGGAAAAATCAGAATTTACCTTTCCAGTTAAGTCCCAGATAAACATTAACATGATTCATATAATAATGTCTTAAATTTAAATATATGATTGAAATATAGGATATAAAGGGGAAGGGGATACAAATAATTCAGTTAAAAAGATTTTCTATAGATAACAGTCTATAAAGTATCTACCACGTTCATAAATGTGAAAGGAGGTTGGAAGAGGGTTATAAGGAAGGAAATGTACTTTCCATAAGAGCCATTTCTATATTCCTTGAATTTTGTTTTTAATATGTATTCTTTCAGTGATTTTTTTTTTTAAATAAAAAGTTTGCTGCCCTCACAACAGTGCTACAAGTCAAATTGTTCCATGGCCCTTAAAGATCTTAGTTGTATGAACACACACTACTATGTCTAAATCCTTACACATCTTTTTCTAGCATTACCTGTACTGAACTATTTCTTTAACACAGTGAATACAGCCTACTTAGGGTTCAGAATATTATCAAAACTATCCAAGTCACAGAACAAATTGCTCTTACTCAGTGTGTATGTATACTTCATGTTTTACAGTATGTAACAAAACATGTACCACAATGTATCATAACTATATACAACTTTCACATTTTATCTATTGTTTTTATTGTAATTCCAAGTAAAGTTTTCTTCTATTTAGTATTCTGGTATCTACAGTTGTTTTCTCATCTAATATACTTCAAATAACGAAAGTAAATCAATCAAAAAATTTTCTCCTGATATAAAGCCAGTTTCCTGAACTATTCTATTAAAGCCACCAATACATCACCTAAAACTTGAAAACATTACTGTGTTTACATAAAAGAACGGTTTCATAAAATAAGGGATTCAAAAATATAAAGGTATACTGGGTTTACCTAAAAGAACAGGTTTCATAAAATAAGGGATTCAAAAATATAAAGGTAACATAAAATCATGTTGCCATTTCCTTCATTAAAAAGTGGGATCTGGCCCTGAGCGGCTCCTCAGTCAGCAGGGAGTCTACTTCATATTCGGGCCTTCTCCCACCACCCTCCCCTCACTCACACACACTCTCTCTAAAATAAAAGAAAATATAAGTAAGTACACCTTAAAAAAAAAAAAAAGATTCTCCCTCTCCCTTGGCTCCCTTTGCCTCTCTCTTAAAAAAAAAAAAATGGGGGCACCTGGGTGGCTCAGTTGGTTAAGCAACAGCCTTTGACTCAGGTCATGTTCCCTGAATCCCAGGATCAACCCCACATCAGGCTCCCTGCTCTGCGGGAAGCCTGCTTCTCCCTCTCTCACTCCACCTGCTTGTGTTCCCTCTCTGGCTGTGTCAAATAAATAAATAAAATCTTTAAAAAAAAAAAAAACAGGGATGCCTCGGTGGCTCAGTCAGTTAAGCGTCTGCCTTCAGGCTCAGGTCATGATCCCAGGGTCCTTGGCATCCAGTCCCATATCCGGCTCCTTGCTCAGCAGGGAGACTGCTTCTCCCACACCTGTGGCTCCTCCTGCTTGTACATTCTCTGGCTTCCTCTCTATATCTAACAAATAAATAAAATCTTTAAAAAATAACAACAAAAACACAAAAATCAGGATTCTTCTAGAAAAATAATTGATATTTAAAAACAAGAAATCATGAAGATACTTCAAAACTAGCCACATACATCAAATCATCATCTTATTCCAAATACTGCCATTTTTCTTTAAACGTTTTTAAACACACTTAAAAACTTAATGTCTGCTTAACCATTTAACCCATGGAATACAGACATAAAATGACATTCTTAAATGCAAAATAAGTTGTCAAACTACCCAATTAAAAAAAAAAAAAAAAAAAAGATTCAATGAGGGGTCCCTGGGTGGCTAAGTCAGTTAAGTTGTCTGCCTTCTGCTCAGGTCATGACTCCAGGACTCTGGGATCAAGTCCTGCATGGGGCTCCCTGCTAGGTGGGGAATCTGCTTCTCCCTCTGCTGTTCCTTGCTCTGTCAATTAATAAATTTAAAAGAAAAATCTTTTTAAAAAAAGGATTTGATTTAAATCTTTTTCTAAATGGGAGAAAAAATGCTAGAAATTTAAGTCAAAATAAAGAAATAACCAAATGACTTGTGAGCTCCCAAAAATACTTAAATGTTAATAACTTTTGTTTCCTTGTTCCTTATATCAAAAAGTCTGAAACACTTTATCAAGCTCTGAGAACTCTTCAAAAGGGATCAAAATTTCTTAAATTTAAGAAGATGGGAAAAAGCAATACATTTACCAACATGAGACATCTTCTATAATATATCCACTTATTTTTTAAAGTAAAAATATCATAACAACATCATGTAATAACCTATAGTACAATCAGTATAAAGCTCACAAGAAAGCTGTATCAAAGCTCACAAATTAACATCCCTTATCCACACTGTCCTACTAACATTCTTTAAGTACAACTAGTAAAAGTATTTGTTAACTTCTTTTAGTATCTTATTTCACTGATACTTCTCCACTTTTCCTAAGAAAAACTAGCTACTACTACACCATTTCTAAAAGATGTTCTTTCTATGTAATGAGTTTTAGACCATTAAAGATATGCATTTCAATCTCTATTCAAATGCATAACCATTTGTCTGATGGTCACCAGAGGGGAGGAGGTTTGGAGGGATGGGTAAAATAGGCGATAGAGATTAAGACGCGCACTTGCCTGGTGATGAGCACAGGGTGACGTATGGAACCATACTACTATATTGTGTATCTGAAACTATGTAACACTGTATGTTAATTAACTGAAATTAAAATAAAAACTGTAAAGAAAATGAATCACCATCTAGATTTCCCTCATAGAAAAATGGAATAGATGAACTGTTTCCTTATTCCTCCCACTGAGTACAGTTAAAAACTCTAGACATTACATATTAAAAATAAACAGATAAAAATATTCTGAAAAGTGAAGAAAAGAAGAGAGACCAGCCAAGAGAGCCCACATTCCTCAGAACCTGTTAGTGAGTCCACTCACTAAGTATTCGCTTTGCCTCATATATTCTAGACTGCTTACTGGAGAAACCAGCAACTGTTATTGCCCATGAGAGAAGAGGAAAAAAGCTCCAAGGAAAGCCTGCTCTCTCCAGAAGGACCAGAAAAAGAGTAACCTAGCAAGACCGAAACCAATCTGCTATAGTCAAATAATACAGAGAGGGGAAAAAAAAATAAAACTAGCAGAGAACCTAGACTTTCACCCTCATCGGCTATAACCAGACTGTCCATTTATCACCCCTACCCTATTTTTCCAGCCAGTGTGGTGTCAGAGAAGGCCAAGTGAAAAGCCAACACTTTCCCACCCATCAGGTGGGAATGAGTCCCATTCCCTTCTCTGAGAGTGGAGGCCACAAGGCAACACTATGGAGGCACACCCACCCTTTTCTCAAGGGGAATTCAATGGAGGACTAGTAAGCCTCAACTGCTACCAGACTCAGCAGTAACAAGAACCTCCTCCCTCTCCAAGTGTCAGAGACAGAGTGAGGAACTGGAATTGGAGGTAACTTATTCTTTTTTCAGCACAGGTTCTCTGTTTAGTAAAATACAGTTTAAATGTAGATCCAAGGTCCTCGACCAATGTTATGATTTTTTTTTAATATTTTTACCACCAATACTTCTACCAGGACATGAACACAAATCTTTAGCTTTTAATAATAACATGTCCTGACAAATGTTGGCATTCTCTCCTTTCTCAACTAAAACAACTTTCCAAAGGCATTTTAGTTGAGCCCCTTTATCTACTTAAAACTACCTTTTCCATTCCAAAGGACTTAAAAAAAAAAAAAAAATATGAATTTCCACCAGATCACTTTTCTAAATACATCCTGGCTCCAAAGGCCATGTTCGTTTCCTAATGCCATGCTATCTTCTTGACATAACTCTAGTAGAAATGAGCTATCAAAATTAGTTTCACCATAAGAAGTTAGATCCTACAAAAATCCTAATACATTAAAAACTTTTTTATTGTCTAGCCCCTCACACACAGTTGGCCCACTTTTAAGAAGAGTTGATCTGTTCCACCACAACCACCATGACGATTATAGATTTGGTTTAGAGAAATAGGCTAATCAAGCTAACTGCTTGTCCCCCTATTTTCTCATTGTAATTACTTCCCTCTTTATTTCTGTCCTTCCTTAAAAACTACTAGCTTTGGGCCACGTAGGTGGCTCAGTTGGTCTGAGTTTTTGGCTTAGGTCATGATCTCAGGGTCCTGGGATCCAGTCCCATATCAGGCCCCCTGCTCCACAAGGAGACTGCTTCTCCTTCCTCTGCCCCACACTAGTGTTTTCTCTTTCTCTAATGCTCTCACTCTCTCAAATAAATAAAATCTTTTGGGGGTAGGACTACTAGCTTTTTAAAAGAGAAATTAGAAAAGTTCTAACTTAATTTACCTATTTTATTATTAACATTTGATTTAACAGTACCTGGCACAGACTAGGCAGCGGGGGGCGGAGGGGGGACCTGTTTGTTGACTAAGTTAACAATTTAGGTGATTGTCTTCTCTGACTTTCCCTTTATGAAATAGATGGGCAGTTCCTGAGCCAAAAAAATAATAGGATAAAATAATAAATCCATAATGTATATACCTGCAAAGTACACTCAAAATCTAATTTCTATTAACAAACACTCAAAATCTAATTTCTATTAACAACCCAAAGAGGTGGGATTCCCACATTCACACTGGAAGAAATTCATATTCTACAGTGAAACATCTTTAAGGAAGAACACACAGTAACCATGTGTGTGGGTACGGGGAACATGTGGTAAGAAGTCAAACAGAGGTCTAAACATCCTGACTCCAAAGACCATTTTCCTTTCCTAATGCCATGCTATCCTCTTTTTTTTTTTTTAAGATTTTTTTATTTATTTGACAGAGAGAGAAACACAACCAGAGAGGGAACACAAGAAGGGGAAGTGAGAAGGAGAAGCAGGCTTCCCGCCGAGCAGGGAGCCCAATGTGGGACTCGATCCCGGGTCTCCAGGATCATGACCTGAGCTGAAGGCAGTTGCTTAACCAACTGAGCCACCCAGGCACCCCGCCATGCTATCTTCTTGACATAGCTCTAATAGAGCAGTTGACAACCACAACTATCACATTAAGCCTATTCTCGTCTAATTTCAAGATTCTTCTCAAAGGGAATTCATTCCTTATCTCCTCTGCACCCTTCTGGTTTTTTTCTGGCCAAACAACCTCAAAGATACCATCCTAGGACACCCAAATTAGAGTATTAAATGCCATTTTTCAGCTCCCACAACTCACTTTTTTTCCTTTCAAAGCATTCATGACTATCAAAATTATCATCTTATTTTTTTCATGTTTGTCTCCCTGCCACCATTAGAAAATAAACTCATAAAGAGAAGGGAACTTCTGTTTTATCCACCATTGTGTCCCTAGCTTCTATAAAAAGTCCTAACACATAAAGAACCTTAGTAAATATTTGAACAAATGAATAAATGGCAAACAGAAAAGAATAAAACAATGGAGATGCAGGGTATGGGGAATATATGATGCAGTACTGCCATTGATCTTACTAAAACATAGCTCAACAGAGAGTGCCTGGGAAATCTGGTTTTTTTCTTTTTTTTAAGACATTTATTTCAGAGAGAGAGAGAGAGAGAACAAGAGCAGGCACAAGCACACGTGTGTAGGAATCTCAAGCTGACTACCCAAAGAGCAAGGAGCCCAAAGTGGGGCTCGATCTCCTGAGCCAAAACCAAGAGTCAGCAATTTAACTGACTGAGCCAGTCAGATGCCCCAGAAATCTGATTTCTTATCAGGGACACTAAAAAGTACCATTATCTAAAAAGAACTGAAAACCCTGCTGTAACTATTGCAAGACACTGGTGGTTGATGAAAACTACAGGCTTCAAAGATAGCTTACAGAGAAATATCCCTTACTTGGTGTTAAAGTTGTTGTTAATCCTATTTGCTCTAAGGGAAGCTCTTATGTTACTACCTGGACTTCTTGAAATTTTGCACAAAGCCATTCCTTATGTTATGCCACCCCCGAGATTTTAATGTTGTTACTACAGTATAAGCTATCCTATCCTTACTGACACATTGGGCCTTCTACTTTCTTTATTAAACCTTGTTTTTCAGCATCATTTCTAGGAATGGAGGCAGTAAAAAACATGAATGAAACTGATTCCATTTTACAAAGTTGTCACTACAGTTAACTTTACATGAGCACTGCAAGTCCTGCTTCATTTTCCAAATATCTCATTATTCATACACTTTCTGCATATTTCCATGCCATCTTTCATCCTTACAATGCCCTCATGTCAAATCTCAAGTTTAGTCTTGGGGAAAAAAATTTTGTTTCCATAAAATTGCATTTTGAGAAAGCAGTTTGAATTTTCTTCTTCTTGGGTCAATTCTAAAGCTTACCAAAAGCATTTAAGTTTGTAATTCTAACATCTATCAAATATGCTGATACCATTGGAGAATTTCAATGGCTAAGATTCGTACCACTTTGTCTTTCGATTCTTAAAAGCACAGAATGTTAAAAAATGATCACATTTCTCCAATAACCAGCATATAATATATAAAATACATTTCTCATGTAAAAAAAAAGGCTGAGATGTGCTTATCACTAAGAGCTATCAACTACCAAGTCTTTAGTCCACCAACTATTACCAGTATGACTTTGGCCATAAATGACATATTTACCCTAACTTTCAAAGATATTAGAATAAAGTGAGAAAACGTATGGGAACTTGCGAAGGCTTAACACAAATAAACTTAACACAAATAACTATCCCTTTGCTTCCAACCTCACTGTACAACTCTGATCTCCATTACATACTTGATAGCCTCAACTCTCTCCTCTTTCATAAAACCTTTCCTTAGCACTAAGATTAATCCATTACAGCATCTATCTTCCCTCTCCTGTCTCTAAAAACTGTGTTTCCCTAGTATCTTTTAAATAGTCTTAGTACCTTTACAGGATACTCAAAATGCATTGTACATGGCTTTAATCCATACTTTTGGCCTGAAATCCCATTATACACACCCCCATAGAAAAACTTTCATTCAACCAAAATAATCCATTATTTTTATCACAAAACACTTTGCACCTTTGCCAGACATGGAGCACACTAATTATTCATCTAACTTCCTATCTTTAAAGACCAAGTCAAATGTTACTTTCAACATCTTTTCTGAAAAATTTTTCCAAGATCCTTTAGCACCCATCATCTTTACCACACATTTGACATTCAGCCAGTAAGGCCCTGTAATTTATCCTTCTGTTTTCATGCTATTATCTCTCCCAGTAAAGTAAGTTGCGGGAACTCCTCTCTCACCATACTCCAAAATACTTCAATCACTAAGCATTTAATGGAGGAGTATTTACTTTGTTTCATCTCAATTACAATGACCCAAAGTGCCAAATATCAACAAGTCACAACACTGACACTGAATCTCAAAGTTTACATGAAAAAATAAATCAGACATTTGACCCTCTCTACTTTAGTCCAAAACACTGAGGTTGAGAATTAGGAAAGATCTGATAAACTAGCAAGTACCTTCCCAATTTTGGCTCAATTCTCAAACATTACAAATCTGTGAGGAACGAGTAGACTACTCAGTATTTTTTTATATGGAAAAAATCTAATTACTGCCTAAATCACATCTGTACCAAAAGTAAAGCGAGACTGATAAGACTTATGGAAAGACTGGAAAATCAAAACTTTAGAACTAATGAAAGCACAGATTATCTTTAAAATTTCCCTGCTCCCAAGTTAGACAAGCCACAAAAAGGCACTTATTAATAAGAGAAAAGACACATGTGCAGAAGGAAGACAAAGGACTAGCAGTCACAACACAGAATTCACAGTATTCACAATAAGAAGTACTACAATAAGAACAAGCAAGAACTCAATGAAAATGGACAGAAATATATGAACAAGCTAGACACAGGAAAAGAAATTTAAATGGTCAATAAATGTGAAAAGATGCCTAACTTCTCTCGTAATGACAAAAATGAAACACTGAAATGTGGATCTTATTATACATCTGTAAGATTAAAAAGAAAAAAGAAAAGAAAGTCTGATGGTTTCAAATGTTTATAAGAACATGAAAGAAAGAAACTCTTTTATACTACCTGTAGGAATTTAAATTGTTCTAACTGTTGAGAAATCAGACAATGTCTAATACGGCTAAACATATGCATATCCTAGGATCCAGCAAATTCT
This sequence comes from Spilogale gracilis, assembly GCA_004023965.1. Taxonomy (NCBI): domain Eukaryota; kingdom Metazoa; phylum Chordata; class Mammalia; order Carnivora; family Mephitidae; genus Spilogale; species Spilogale gracilis. The sequence goes on from PITA01001794.1 coordinate 115,939, forward strand.
CATATACGTATGTAACCTACAAAAGGATATTTACTGCAGCACTGTTTTCAACAGCTAAAAAATAAAAAAAATTTTAAAAAAAGGTCCCATTTTACCGCATAAAATGTGGTAAAGACCCAGAATGGAATACTACAGGACTGTGCAATCTCTACTATAAAACTACATGTACATTCCTAAACATCTGACCTTACTGGGGGGAAAGAACATCATATACACTAAAATACTCCTGATTACGTGAAAACTAAATCAAACACTAAAAATACCAGTGATTATGCAAAAAAACTAAAAAACAAAAAAACAAAAAACAGCATAGGGTTTGGGACATACCGATTTAGACCTATGCAACTTTGGAACTTGAGCTCTAAAAATGAAAACAGAAATAAGTAACAATAACTGAAACCTTAAAAAATGGATAATAAGTGGGTAAAACTTAAGACTGCCCAAGTAGATGACACATGGATTCCTCCACAGCTATTAAAAACACACAGAAACAATAAAGCAGAAAGGCTGGTTTATGGATATTAAGACAGTGCAGCAAGAAGAGGAGGAAAGCACCAGGAGTTAAAAGACAGAACTTCTTATACTAGGACTGTCAACTTTAAGGAAAATACCCAGGTAGAGATGATTTCACTTAGGGGTGCCTGGGTAGCTCAGTCAAAAAGCATCTGACTCTTGTTTTCAGCTCAGGTCATAATCTCAGGGTACTGAGATCAAGCCCCAGGTCAGCTGCATGCTCAGCTTGGAGTCTGTCGGTCCCTCTCTCTCTGCTCCTCCCCTAGCACGCTCACTCGCACAAGGTCTCTCCCTCTCTAGAATAAATAAAATCTAAAAAAGAAAAAAAAAAGTTTGCACTTAAAACCTAAAAAACCTCCTGTTTACACAAGCAGCCAAGATGAGAGCCTCTCCCATTCTTACTGAAATTATAATTTCACACTCTTTATAACAGTTCTTTTCACATAGGAAATAAACTAACACAACTTTCCCACTGTCCTGACATCATTTCTCTACCATTTTTTTAAGATTTATTTATTTGGGGGCACCTGAGTGGCTCCGTTGGTTAAGTGACTGCCTTCGGCTCAGGTCATGATCCCGGAGACCCAGGATCAAGCCCCACATCGGGCTCCCTGCTCGGTGGGAAGCCTGCGTCTCCCTCTCTCACTCCCCCTGCTTGTGTTCCCTCTCTTGCTGTGTTTCTCTCTGTCAAATAAATACAATCTTAAAAAAAAAAAGATTTATTTATTTGAGAAGGAGAGCAGGCACGTAAGCATGCGTGCAAGTGGAGGGAAGGGCAGAGTAAAACTCTTCAAGCCCACTCTCTGCTGAGTGTAGAGCTCCACCTGGGACTGGATCCCACAATACATGAGATCATAACCCAAGCAAAAACCAAGAGTCAGATGCTCAACCAACTGAGCTACCCAGATTCCTCCATTTACCAATCATTTATGAGCTAACTACACAGTGTTATAAAAATATGTTGTAGCCAAAGTGACTATGTTATGTATCACACTGAAACCCATATTATGTTTTAAAAAGTTGCAACCTGACAATTATGCCAATGTCTAAATCACCAAAAAAAAAATATATATTATTTGCTTATGCACAGATAAACATGTATATAACTAAGAATTATACGGATACATATAATTTCAGAATATGGAGTTTGGGAGGGGGGAAATGATAAGGAGATAATAAAACTCAGTTTTATCTGTAATGTTTCATTAGGAAAGCAATACTCTAAAGCAAAAATGTCAACATGGTAACATTCTATACATAAGTTCATGGATCCCTGCTCTATATATGCTTTTAAAATTTTTTTTTATATTTTATTTATTTATTTGACAGAGAGATCACAAGTAGGCAGAAAGGCAGGCAGAGAGAGAGGAGGAAGCAAGCTCCCTGCTGAGCAGAGAACCCAATGCAGGCCTCGATCGCAGGACCCTGAGATCATGACCTGAGCCGAAGGCAGAGGCTTTAACCCACTGAGCCACCCAGGTGCCCTTAAATTATTTTTTAAATCATATAAAGATGAAATAAATGTCAAAGAAACAATGAAATGACCAGTCTGTATCAAAACAAATTTAGTGTCCACGGGGCGCCTGGGTAGCTCAGCAGTTATGACTGCCTTCCACTCAGGTCATGATCCCGGGGTCCCCGAATCCAGCTCTGCACCAGGCTCCCTCCTCGGCAGGAAGCCTACTTCTCCCTCTCTCACTCCCCCTTGCTTGTGTTCCCTCTCTCACTGTGTTTCTCTCTGTCATATAAAAAAATAAAATAAAATAATGAAATCTTTAAAAAAAATTTTAGTGTTCATAAAGATTTTTTTCAATAAGCTGCAAAAGTTATTTGATCTTCCTATCCATATTCCAGCCCAACTGAAATATCAATGCTCTTCGGTATAGCTATCTGAAATAATAACAGGGATGTGAGTCATTTAGAGGAAGCCTAATTAGTTCTACCATCCATTCCATAGTCTTACATATACAAAATAACTTATGTACCTTAATGTAACAGTACACTTAGTATAAAGGGCTTATTTTCAAGGGGACAGTGAATTATAAATTATAGCTTTCCCTTAAATCTTCATATACACAGCTGAATAAAGCCAACTTTTTATCTATTGCTGTTGATTGCCTGTGGTTAATTTTTTCAATAAAAATTTTACTTTAGAATAATTTTAGGTTTATGGAAGAGTTACAAAGGTAGTACACAGAGTTCCATATCCCTTTTCCTCTGTTCCCCTAATGTTATATCTTGCATAACCATATTACAAGTTGTCAAAACTAAGAAATTAACACTACTACATTACTACTACTAACTAAACCACTGACTTTTTAAAGATTTCATCAGTTTTACACTAATATCCATTTTTTTGTTGTTGTTCCAGAATCCAATTCAGGATACCACAGCGCATTTGATCATCATGTCTTCTAGGCTCCTCAGTCTTCCCTTGGTTTTCATGACCTTGAAATTTTTTTTCAGCCCTGGTCAAGTATTTTGTACAGTGTCTAAAAACTTGGGTTTGTCTGGTTGTTTTTCTCACGCTTAGACTGGGATTATGGGTTTGGGGGAAAGAATAAATTCCAAAGAGATGAAAGAGATACATTATAACAACATAATATATCAGTGGATGCTGGCTTTGATCACTTGATTCTGGTAGTTACTTGCCAGCATTCTCCACTGTAAAGTTACTATTTTCCTCTTCCATCTATTTTTAGTCCAGCCCATTCCTAAGGGATGTTTTTGAGGGAAAGGGTGGGGAGCGGATGGAGGGAAAGGAAGTAGCTACAAATATATGAAATAATTGCATAAGATTTCTCCCTTCTCCCCATTTATTTACTCAACCATTTATCTTTATCAGCATGGACTTAGGTATTCCACTTTGGCTAATAATCAAATAGTAGGCTATTTTGTTGTCTAAATTGTTCCAGCTCTGGACACTGGAAGTTCTTTTAGATTGGCCTCTATGATATTTTTACATGGGCCATCATTTTGTGGGTTTTTTTTTTTTAAAGATTTTATTTATTTGACAGAGAGAAACACAGGCAGAGAGGGAACACAGGCAAGGGGAGTGAGAGAGGGAGAAGCAGGCTTCCCGCCGAGCAGGGAGCCCGATGTGGGACTTGATCCCGGGTCTCTGGGATCATGACCTGAGCTGAAGGCAGTCGCTTAACCAACTGAGCCACCCAGGCGCCCCCATTTTGTGGGTTTTTTTGAGCACTTCTGTACTTTCTGGTACTACGAGATGCTCCAGGGTCCATCATGTATTTTCCTCACCACAGCCGTACAATCAGCTATTTGTCTAAGGAGCCCTATTTCCTTTTATTGGAGAATAATATTTAGAAACCAAAATCCAGACACTGGGTATAGTCACTGCTACTGGTGTGTCACTGTTTCTAGGCTATCTCAGTAGAGAGTTAAGACATACATGTATGTGTATTAACCCAAATATTAACACACACATATATAAATATATCTATTATGCATTGGTACATATTTAAACTAAACATGAGTTCATACTGATCTCTCCAACTCCAACTGTACCCTGTGGTTACTTTTTAATTCCAGGTTATGCTTCCCTCTATTATCTAGCATTCTCAAACTAAATCCTTTATTCTCAGGCAATTCATTAAAGTCAAGTTTTAGTGTTAGCTGTACTAAAACAGGAAAGTAACATGTATTTCAAAATGGAGTCCTGTGATAGGTCATCTTTACTACTGGGACAACACATCTGCATATAATTAGGAGAATTATATAAATACTTAACTTTTAACTTATTTTTCAGTAACTAATGTCCTATCACTTCAATATATCATCTCTGAAAAGGCACTTTCCTTTTAAAAAAAAGAGAGGGAGAAATGAAATGAGAGGTCAATGCCATGGCTTACTATACACTATCAATGTATCATTTTAAGTTTAAGAAAACAGAGAAATTATGTGGCTTGACCTAAATCATATCACCAGCAAAGAATAAAGCTGGAACCTGACTGTTTTAAGCCATTTATTCTACTCCAATTTCCAAGGTTATCTGCATTATACTCCATTTTAGGTTATAAGAAATAAGTCGATTTATAAAACAAATAGTAAAAAATAAAAGTGACCTTCTCCTGTATAAGTCCCTATTACAGCTTTTCTTAGTTGTTTCAAGAGATAAAATATAGTTATGTAAAGTGTGGTTAGTTCATCTCTGAAATCAATTAATATTACAGTATGCATTCATATTTAGAGGTAAAACCATAATTAAACACAAATTATTCAGAGGACAAACATTTACTAAATATCCATTGTGCAGGTGGATAATACTATGTAAGCTGAACAAACAAATGAGGCACATTGTAGCCTTTCTAGAAGAACTCATAATTATAATCTAATGAAGCCAATGATACAGCTAGGTATAAGAAAACTAATATAGGAAACAAGACAATTATAAGTGAAGTATAAATATCTACATATTTATTTTTTTCCTTCTCTAAAGTACCGAGAACTTTGTTTGCAAATGATTTAAGAATCTTGGTTGTTTTCTGGCAGAGGTGACCAGAATATTTACTAAAATAGGAACCTTTGGTGGTTAATGATTAAACTGATGGTTTGATAAATACCTGCTGCAACATTGAAACTTAACAGAAGAATCTAAGATATTTGCAAAGGGGCTGCAAGTCTAACATACAATTAGACTTGAGTCAACTATCTGGATTTGTTTAAATTCGAGATCTTCTTAGCTGCCACACTGGGTAAACCAGGTAACCTCGCATCTATATGTCATCAAAATTAAAATGCAATTGTCATCTGCCCTACTTACAAGACTTCTAGGTTCAAATGAAAATGTACACAGCAAAACTACTTTGTAAATAAGAGTGCTATCCAAATGCAAAGCACCATTCATTAAAAAAAGGTAAATACATACATACACATATAAACACACACATACATACAATGTACTGTTACTATCCACCAAGACACCAAGCAAATGTAGAGTAAAAAATTTACGTTCAACATTTAAGTTTTTAAAATACATGCATTTCTTAAAGATTAAATCCTATGAAGGAATAGCCAGACATTTAAGTGAGAGTACTTACCTTAACAAAATTATCAGGAAACATTCCTCTTCTCCCGTTTAATTCTCCTTCTAGCCATCCTTCCTCCTGCAGTTTTTTCACATTCCTGATGATTTCACCAACTCGAATAGTTAATTCGTCATCATGTACAGCATCATAGTCATACTCCACAATATAGTCAACTAAAAAAAGAAAAATGTCTACAACTTAATTCATGAAAAATTAACCATATTAATAAACCTAAAACTAAGAAGCCTGTTTAACAACAACATTACAAAGACATTATCAAGGTTTACTTCAATGATTTTAAATATTTGACTACATTTGCAAATTTCTTGAATGCCTTAGTATAAAAACACAGTACAGATTTTCAGTAGAAGCCTCAATACAATGTTTAATTCATGTCATCAGTTGTTCTTATGGTCAGATGTATATATTGTTAGTGACAGATAATCTCTATAGCGGTCCCAATGATTCCCATCTCTTGATGTTCATTGCTTTGTGCAATTCCCTCTCAGGGGACGTGACTTACGACTGACTTTCAACCACCAGAATATGACAAAGATGATAGACTGTATATGACTACATAACGTTATAATGTCCATCTTGCTAGGAAACTCTTACACTTGCTCGCTTTCAAGATGCAAGCTGCTTTGCTGTAAGCTGGCCTATCAAGAAACTGATGAAGGGGCACCTGAGTGGCTCAGCTGGTTAAGCGACTGCCTTCGGCTCAGGTCATGATCCCGGAGTCCTGGGATCAAGCCCCACATCGGGCTCCCTGCTCAGCGGGAAGCCTGCTTCTCCCTCTCTCACTCCCCCTGCTTGTGTTCCCTCTCTGGCTGTGTTTCTCTCTGTCAAATAAATAAAATCTTTAAAAAAAAAAAAAAAGAAAGAAACTGATGATAGCAAAAACTGAGGGCATCAGTCCAACAGCCCACAGAGAACTAAATAATGCCAACCACCATATAAGCTTGGAAGCAGATCCTTCCCCAGCTGAGAGCCCAGATCTAGCCAACACCTTCACTGCAGCCTTGCACAATACCCAGTTAGTCACACCCAGACTTACTGAATTGCAAAACCTGTGAGATAATATTTAAGCTGCTAAGTTTATGGCAGTATTATTACTACACAGCAGAAATTGAATACACCCTGAAGTAAAGATTAGTAAGGCTCTATTTTACCACCTGTAAGTAAAGAACTTTAGATTACAGGACATCATATACAATATGGGCTGAATACAAGGACTCAATACAAGAAAACACAAGCCTATTCAAGATGGCAGACTAGCCATACCTCCATTCATCTTTTCTTCGTCCTATAAGAATAATTATTAAAAGAGAACACACATTGGGGCGCCTGGGTGGCTCAGTTGGTTAAGCAACTGCCTTCAGCTCAGGTCATGATCCCGGGTCTCCGGGCTCCCTGCTAGGCGGGAGGCCTGCTTTTCCCTCTCTCACTCCCCCTGCTTGTGTTCCCTCTCTCGCTGTGTTTCTCTCTGTCAAATAAATGAAATCTTAAAAAAAAAAAAATTTAAATAAATAAATAAAAAAGAACACACACATGTACACACATGCACACACATACAGTTACAACCAAAAAAAAAAAAAAAAGGAAAAGGACTATAGGCAGACATTGTTGATTGCCAAACCAACAGCCATTCCTACATGGATTCCCCATCTCCTTCTTCCTTTTTTATTGAACCCTGATTTTGTTCAGGTATTTTGAGATCAGGTACGTTTACAAATGTGACTTCCCTCATTCCAAGAGTGTTTAATCTTTTCTAGTCCAGACCAGGGCTTTTCAAATACTAATGTATAATCAAGTCATCGTGTTGACTGGTAGAAGTCATCTTGTTGACTCTTGCTTAAAGGTATAATGAAAATGCCCTGAATATCTAATGCTGCTAGTCAAAGAGGCAATGGTCTAAAGACAGTTTATTTACTAAAGACTTTTTATAGGGGCGCCTCAGTTGGTTAAGCGACTGCCTTCGGCTCAGGTCACGATCCCAGACATCTGGGATCGAGCCCTGCATCGGGCTGCCTGCTCGGCGGGAAGCCTGCTCGGCGGGAAGCCTGCTCGGCGGGAAGCCTGCTTCTCCCTCTCTCACTCCCCTTGCTTGTGTTCCCTCTCTGGCTGTTTCTCTCTGTCAAATAAATAAATAAAATCTTAAAAAAAAAAAAAGACTTTTTATAATAATTTCACACACACAAACACACATGCACACACAGACTGGGTTTCAAATACACATGTGATGGATGGATTCTACCAAGAAGATATGAACAAGGGTTCGGGGAGAGTTTTATACAACCTTAAGAACAAAGCACAAGGGAAAAAATGTCTTCCTGCAGACTTTAGCTATTCCTCAGTAAGAATGTAATACCCAAAACTCTTATAATTATTTAAAATAAGAAAAAGATAAAGAGATTGTCTCAATCCCTTCTTAAGACAAGAAAAAGAGGGGTGCCTGGGTGACTCAGTCTAAGTGTCTACCTTAGGCTCAGATCATGATCCCAGGGTCCTGGGATTGAGCCCTGCATTGGGCTCCCTGCACAGCAGGAAGCCTGCTTCTTCCTCTCTCACTCTCCCTGCTTGTGTTCCCTCTCTCCCTGTGTCTCTGTCAAATAAATAACCAAAATCTTAAAAAAAAAAAAAAAAAAAGACAAGAAAAAGATTATGATGGAAGAGAAAAAAGATGAAAATGACCTAGAGTCATCAAACCACTATATTAACCAACCCCTGAGCTACAATACCATTAGTTTTCTTGTTACAGAGTAGTTTTTTCCTTAACTTTTTTTTTAGGTTTTATTTATCTTAGAGAGAAGGAGAAAGCTCACATATGAGCGGGGCGGGGGGAGGGTGTCAGAGAGAAGGGAGGAGAATGTGAAACAGACTCCACACTGAGCACAGAGCCCAATTCCACCATGCTTGATCTCACACCCTTGAGATCAGGACCTGAGCTGAAACCAAGAGTCAAACACCTAACCAACTGTACCACCCAAGGGTGCCTGTTTTTTTTCCTTAACTTTAAGTAAAATTTAGTCAGAATTTCTACTTGTAGCTGAGAAGAAAGCAAAAAAGAAATTTTTCAAGTTTATGAAAATGGATCCATAACTAATAAAGCCAGGAACAGAAAGTCCAGAGAATTTCAATAAACTATAACAGATACCAAATTGCTCTGTAGAATCCCATAAAAGCTAGAATTCAAAAAAGAATGGCTTATGGGAAATGCAAAACTGAAAATAGGGGAATTATCTCTACATGGAAGAGCTAACCTCACCATCAACCACAATAGTTCCAAGACAATAATGCTAAATAGGCAGGCATTTTTCTCTGAAGGCTAAAAACTAAAGAGTTAATCCCCATGCCCCCAACCCCCACCCCCAACACACACAGTTTGTGGAAACTAGTATAGCTCCTATAGATAAGTGTTGGTTTCTTAGAGAAATGACTACTGATTTCCAGAATTTAGAGGCCTCCACAGCAATGAGCAGCTTCCCGTCTGGTAACTGTAAAATAAAACTCTAAGTCCTACCTACACACATAGTGTCCCTAGCTTATTATTTATTCAAAAATATAAACAGACTATAGTTAATCATGAAAAACCACAATAAAACAAAAAATTACTCCTACATGAAATATATACCCACCTTCCCCCTTCTACCCTCCAAAACAACTGAGTCCTAAAGCCATTTAGGTAAGGAAAAGTACAGTGGGAAAGGGGGAAGAGGAAACTAGTGGGGGAGGGGGGAAGGGGGAGAAGGAATCTAATGTGAGAAGTTAAAGACCTAGAAGAGGGGGCGCCTGAGTGGTTAAGCAACTGCCTTAGGCTCAGGTCATGATCCTGGAGACCTGGGATCAGTCCCAGATTGGGCTCCCTGCTTGGCGGGAAGCCTGCTTCTCCCTCTCACTCCCCCTGCTTGTGTTCCCTCTCTGGCTTTGTTTCTTTCTGTCAATAAATACAATCTTTAAAAAAAAAAAAAAGACCAAGAAGAGTAAAAGAGGTATCCAAAACTGGGGTGGCAGTAGAGGCAGGAGTCAAGCCATCAGAGCCAGAGAACAGTAAGGAAAGCATCCACATATTGGGATTTCCCTAGTACATCATATCAGCACTCTAACACAAGGTGAAAAGGGCATCCATGTAGGGGCAACCTGACATGGTGTATAAGACCCCAAGCACAGTGCAGGGGGCATCCAGGCTGAGAGGTAGCTTGATAAGGGATATCAAAGGCCAAATGGTTTCTGGGGTAAGGTGGCAGATTTCCATGAAGTTATGGAAGGGTAAAGGCAATCTAAAATGAGGGCTAATAGCTCAAGGAGAATAGAGTGTTTGTGAGAGAGTGAAGTGTAACAGCAGAGACGGAAGACTAAGTACATCCAGGGGACTGATCAAGTAAGTAAATATATTAAGGATAATGGAAGCCAAGTTTCTCTGTGTCACAGAAGGGAGTTGCAAACATAAAGGAGAAAAAAGCTAGATTCAGTAATGTGATACCAAATAAGAAGTATCACTATGAACTTACAGTTTTCAAGACACAGATATACACACACCAGCTTTGTCCACTGAAGGGCCTGAAACCAGCAACAGTCCAATGGCAATGAGCAAACCTAATGCTGAGATCTTAAAAACACCACTTTCTACTAAAAAGAACTAGGAATCCTTGGGAAGACAGGCAATTCCACCACTAAGGCAGGAAAAGTACAAGATAAGCCTGGGACACAGTATTATACAACAAAGCAAGGAAGTTAAAAAAAAGATAAGGTGATGCCAAAGGACGGAGAAAAGTGATACGAAAAGGCCCCCACTGGCCAAATCAGGATAATTTGAGCATCAAAATAAACAATGACAGTAACAGACTATATCCCACTGAATAAAGTAAGAAATCATGAGCCCAGGCGCCTGGGTAGCTCAGTGGGTTAGCCTCTGCCTTCGGCTCAGGTCATGATCTCAGGGTCCTTGGATCCAGGCCGGCATTGGGCTCTCTGCTCAGCAGGGAGCCTGCTTCTGCCTCTCTGCCTGCCTGCCTTTCTGCCCACTTGTGATCTCTCTCTCTCTGTCAAATAAATAAATAATTAAAAAAAAAAAAAAAACAGAAATCATGAGCCCATGCATATATAAATAAATGTTAGTTTTTAATTCTATGGTTGGCTTGTGATTAAGTAGCAGATCCTGGCTTGTAGAATATACATACTAAAATATTCAGGAGAAAGACAGGAAAAATGTCTTGTACTGTACTTATTTCTACAATTTATTACTTCAAAATAAAAATTGTAAACATGTACAAATTTGAATTCTCAAGAGATACAACAGAGTTCATAGAATCAGAACAGAATGCTATGAAAAATAAAATGAGAAAATAAAAAGGGTTGAGAGATCTGTATTTTTCAGACTGCCTGGGTGGCTGAGTCAGTTAAGCATCTGCCACATACTCAGGTTATGATCCCAGTGTCCTGGGATCCAGGCCTGCATCCAGCTCTCCCTGCTCAGGGGGTGGCCTGCTTCTCCCCTCCCTCTGCTGCTCCTCCTGCTTGTTTTCTCTTTCTCTCTCTCCCCCACCCCACCCAGTCAAATAAATAAATAAATAAATAAATAAATAAATAAATAAATAAATAAATAAAATCTTTAAAAAGAAAATCTGTATCTCCCAACATGTCTCATTAACTTTTTTTTTCTTTTGGAGAGGTAGAGACAAATCTAAGAAATTTTTTCAGACAAACTAAAGCAAAAAGGCATAAAGAAAATACAGAAGACATGGGGCGCCTGGGTGGTTCAGTGGTTAACCCTCTGCCTTCAGCTCAGGTCCTGATCCCAGAGTCCCAGGATGGAGCCCTGCATCAGGCTGCCTTCTAGGCAGGAGGCCTGCTTCTCGCTCTCTCCTGCTGTTTGTGTTCCCTCTCTGGCTGTGTGTCTCTCTGTCAAATAAATAAAATCTTTAAAAAAGAAAAAAAGAAAATATAGAAGACAGATATCAATCCAGACAATTCAACATCCAATTAAAATTTCTGGGGGGAAAAAGAGAGAAAATATAGAATTGAACAGAGAGAAAATAAAAAAAGAGAGAAAACAGAAAATAACACAAGAAAATACTCCAAAGCTAAATGAAACCATCTTCAAATACAAAGAGGTCTATGAAAATCCAGTACAGTAACAAAAAAGTACTCACATCTAGATGGAATTTCATAACAAAAATAAATATATCCCTAAAAGATCTCTGAAAAGAAATAGAGTTCATCTACAAAAGAATGAGAATCATCAGAAGACTTCTCATCGAGGACAACAGATTCTACAGGAGAAATAAAAAGGCAAGGCCTCTTTAGTATTAAAGAAAAATGAACTCCACACTCAGCCAAATCAGCAGGCAAGTATAGGGTGTAACATTTTCACACAGGCAAGCAAAAGGAAATTAACTCCTACATATGACCTTACATATTACCCAGTAAAATAAAAAAAAATGAAACAAAAGAGAGGAAGACATGAAATCCAAGAAATAGTGCAGCCAATCCCAGAGAGTAAGAAAAGTGCTAAGATGGCAACTGTGCAACAAATCTAAGGAACAGTCTAGACTACACAGGAGACAAAAAGTTCTAGGAGGTATTTAGGGGCAAGGAGGAATGAGGAACAGACTGCTTTTTAGTTTTAGATTTTTAAAAGCTAATAATGCACGTGGTCATCACTAACATGAGTATAAAATGCCAAATAAAAAATACTGGACTTGCAGTTTCAACTCCAATATGTGAAAAACTTCGAAGCTGTTACTCCCATTCCTACAAGAAAAGAGCCAAACAAACTCAAAGGCACTGACTTTCCCTGGACCAATCACAGAAATGAAGATATACGGTAAACTGCCACCAGCTCAAGATACGGAGAGATAGAAATATCCAGGAGGTCAGAGCCAAGAACTACCAGATCACCTCAAATACAAACACGTGGAACCATTAACTGATAAGAACTTTTTATTAATTTCCCAGGGCTAGGAGATTTAAAACAGGAAAACTTTATTCTTTCACTCTATAGCTCTGGAGGCCAGAATACAAAATCAAAGTATCAGCAGGGTTGGATCCTTCTGAAGACTCTGAGAAAGAATTGCTTCAGATTCTGCCTTGGCTTCCGGAGGCTGCCAGAAATCTCTGGCATTCCTTAGTTTGCATAATTCCAACCTCTGCCTCCATCTGCACATGCTTGCCCTTCTGTGTATCTCAAATCTCCCTCCCCTTAGTCTTCATAAGAACACTGCTCAATGGATTTGTGGTTGGTCCTAAATCCAAGACAGGATTATCTTAAGATCCTTGGTTACATATGCAGACTTCATTTCCAAATAACACCAAATTCATCTATACCAAGGCTTAGAACTTGAACATATCATTTTGGTAGCAGAAAGTTAATCCACTGCAAACACCTAAATGGTATTCTCGATGAACTACTACAGGGTGAACGTGGAATAGCATCACAGTAGGAAACTTCTGGGAACCTCAGTCTCAGGTGAGGCATCCATTCTTACGGGTTTTATTTCCAGGAACCCCACCAGATTCTCAGTTAAGAACCCATAAAAATCTCCTTGTGCTTCTGGCAAGGAGAAGGTAAAAGATGTCACCCTGAAGAAACCAGAAACCAGAGCATTCACCATAACAAAGACTTAATCTCCACAAAAAAGACTTTTATCAGGCCAAATCACCTGGTAAGGTCATTTTCTGATTCCAGTCCCTGTTTACCTTTCTGTCTCAGACTAGTCAAGGTTACAGTCCCACAACACAGACCCACTAAAAGTCTGAGATTTAGTTATAGTATTATAGGAAGCTTCCTCTCCCCTATACCTTTCCACCACACAAGAGAGGCTCCAGTACTGTAAGAGCTAATCCTGCTGACACGGTATAGATTCCATCTGAGGAAGAGTTCTTAGAAAAACCCAAAGACAGGCAGGAAGATAAAAAAGGACTCTTATGTAAAGGTGAAGCCTCTGGCACCTATACCTGGAGCAAATACTAAACACAAAACAGCTCTTGGACAGACCAATATAAAATCTCACATTCAGTATCTGTTTATCTCAGTTCCTATTCCCTAATATAGTGTATTTATACAACAAAAAGCATGCTTTTAAAAAGCAAGAAAAAACAAAAAGACAAAGCAAGCATTAGAGCCAGATTCAAATATAATACAAATTTTGGAATCAGGGAATTTAAAATTATTATTATTAATATGTTAAGGGTGATAATGGGGAAAAAAGACAACAACAAGAACAAATGGGTAAGGTAAGCAGATGGAAACGCTAAAATCAAAAGGAAATGAAATAAAAAATACTAACTAAATAAAGTTATATAGTTATATATAAAGATATAAGGATGCCAGGGTAGCAGGTCACCGCCCCAGAAAATGAGGGGTCAATGCTGAAAGGGAAAAGTGGGCACCACAGCACATGTGGTATCTCAGAGGGGATCCTCAATGGCAGCACTTCAAAAGAAGGTTCCAACCAAGGTAGGATGCACTGGCAGCAACCACTAAGATGCTGGCCAGTTGGCTGGTGACCTAAACTGAAGGGACAAGTGGCATGCTCAGCATCCACACCCCTAAGCCCTTGACTCAGTTTTCTAAACTTCAGGCTCCCTTCCACCAGACCATTATGCCCAGAATCAACAACTTTTTCAACCCTCTCCTCCCCCAGCCCCTGAAAATCCAAGTGGGGCAGGGAATGGAAACTTCCAGCACTGATATGGCCCTGAGGGGTTGACAGGCAACAAGTGTGACAGGAAAAGAGGGAAGGGACTGGGCAAAGGGGTGCGAGCTCTCTGCACCTATCCCCACCTCCTCCCTCTGCCATTGCCCATTCTGTGCAAGCAGCACTCCTAGGCACCACGGCCATAGAGGTGTCCTGATTATCACCACTAATGGAAGCAGCCAGTACCACCGTCTGGGCCTCAGAGAAAGTGGTCAGCTTTTTTTTTTTTTTTTTTTTAAGATTTTTATTTATTTATTTGACACACAGAGAGAGATCACAAGCAGGCAGAAAGGCAGGCAGAGAGAGGAGGAAGCAGGCTCCCTGCCAAGCAGGGAGCCCATGCGGGCCTCAATCCCAGGACCCTGAGATCACGACCTGAGCTAAAGGCAGAGGCTTTATTTAACCCACTGAGCTACCCAGGCCACCCAGGTGCCCGAAAGTGGTCAGCTTTACCCAGAAATCAGTAGCACAGCACACGGGCAAAAATGCTCCCAGGGCTCCTGAGAGTTCCATAGCAGGGGCAATAGGCAATGGGCAATCCTTACCTCTGCTCAAAGATGTAGATACTTCAAGTAAACAAGCACTTTTTTTTGTCAGAAGTTGCATACCTTATATACTGTTTGATTCCACAGACTCAGTTTCAGACTTGAAGACAAACACAATTAAAACAACAACAGTGAATGAACTGACTGAGTATGCTTCAAGTCACTGTGGGATAATTTGTTGAATCAGTGTATTATGATAAAGTAAAAATAGTAAAAATAATCATCTTCCACATCTTCCTCCAAGTGATAATCTAGATTTTGATCCAGAAAAGGATGAACTCAAGGCCTCCTGGCTTCACATACAATTGGTGTCAGAGTTCTTAAGATTTTTGGAGAGTTCTGGTTTGGAGAGCATTGCAAAGTGATGTATGGACCAGAAATTTGTAAAACAGTTTCTGACCTTTTTAACAGTGAAGGTATCTCAGAGAACATGAATACCTGTAGACCGTTCTGCACTAAATTTATAGGAAATTTCTTGGATTAAGGCATTCATCAAAAAACAAATTAGCACTTGCCTCAGGTTTATGTATAAAACATTTCCAAGAGGTTGCTGAACTCCTTGAAATTAAGTTTCACCAATGGCTTTATGCCATACCACTGAAAGCAGAACATAAATAATTTCTAATGAAGGCTTTTATTCTTAGTATGCTGCAAAAGGATTAGCTTTGTCTCATCATGAGCTACTCTACCGTGTTGAATAGTTTCTAAAGATACATAACCAGTGATTACAGGACTGTTAAAATTTTGGCCAAAAACATGCAGTCAGAAAGAGGTGGTACTTTCAAAAGAAACTGAGAAATCTTAGATGTTACTGAACCAACACAATTTCAAAGAACTTTCTAAGCAGATATCCAGGTGTGTATCCAGTTCTCAATTTTAGCTTGGAGAAAGGGTACTAGACACTTCTGGAATAATGACTATAACCTCAGTATGAGGATAATACTAATAAAATCAATAAAAACAATTACATTTGGCAGTTTATTTAAAAAAGGAAGATAAGAAAGGAAGATAATGGAGAATTTCTAAAGTTAATTTCATACACCAAACCACACACCTGGGAAGCTCAGGGAAAACAAAGCTGGAAAATGTGAGAGAAGAAGCATACTCTATAAAAACTGCAGAAAACCAAACATAGAAAGTCTTGAAAGAAGCCATAAGAAAAAAAAAAAAACACCTCACATATGGAAAACAAGAATAAGAATTATAGCAGACCTCTCTTCAGAACACTCAAGAGAGGGAAGTAAACTATTCAAAGAACTGAAAGAAAAAAACTACCAATTTAGAATTCTAAGAGGGAAGTTTACAAAGATAACAGGTCAACCTTTAGAAATAAGAAAAATCTTGGGGCGCCTGGGTGGCTCAGTTGGTTAAGCGACTGCCTTCAGCTCAGGTCATGATCCCAGAGACCCGGGATCGAGTCCCACATCAGGCTTCCTGCTCAGCGGGAAGCCTGCTTCTCCCTCTTTTACTCCCCCTGCTTGTGTTCCCTCTCTCACTGTGTTTCTCTCTGTCAAATAAATAAAATCTTTAAAAAAAAAAAAAAAGAAAGAAGAAAAATCTCAAGTAAATAATCTAACCTTATATCTAAACGAACTAGAAAAAATACAAAGTTCAAAGTTAAAAGGAGAAAGAAAATAATAAAAATCAGAGCAGAAATAAATTAGAGATTTTTTTAAAAAATAGAAAGATCAATAAAACCAAGAGCTACTTTTTGAAAAAATAAATGAAATTGATAAACCTTTAGTCAGACTCATCGACAAAAAGAGAACTTAAAATCAGAAAGAAGTAACAACTAAGACTACAGAAAGACAAATGACTATTAATATATTACGATGGAAAAGTATATGCCAACAAATCGGCCAACCTAAAAGATAATGGATAAATTCCTAGATATATACAATCTTCCAAAACTGAATCAGGAGGAAACAGAAAAATCTGAACAGACTGATAACCAGTAATGAAATTAAACAAACAAAAGTCCAGGACCAGATGCCCTCAGTTGAATTCTACCAAACATTTAAAGAGTTAATACCTATTCTTCTCAAACCATTCCAAAAAATAGCAGAAGAAAAGATTCCAAATTTCATTCTACAAAGCCAGCATTACCCTAATACCTAAACCAGTAACATACAAAAAAAGAAAACTACAGACCAATTATCTCTGATGAACACAGATGTAGATATCCTCAACAAAATATTAGCAAACTGCATTCAACAATACATTAAAAGAACCATTCACCACTATCAAATAGGATTTATCCCAGAGATGCAAGCATGATGCAGTATCCACAAATCAATCAAAATGATATATCACATTAACAAAATAAAAGATAAAACCCAAATGATCTTAATAGATGCAGAAAAAATATTTGATAAAATTCAACAACAATACATGAATAAAATTCTCAACAAAGTGATTTAGAGGGTACACACCTCAACATAATCAGGGCCATACATAACCATAGCTAACGTCATACTCAATGATGAAAAACTGAAGATTTTCCTTTAAGATTAGGATCCAAAAAAAAAAAAAAATAGGATTAAGAAGATGAGGATGGGGGCGCCTGGGTGGCTCAGTTGGTTAAGCAACTGCTTTCGGCTCAGGTCATGATCCTGGAGACCCCAGATTGAGTCCCACATCGGGCTCCCTGCTCGGCGGGAGGCCTGCTTCTCCCTCTCTAACTCCCCCTGCTTGTGCTCCCTCTCTAGCTGTGTTTCTCTCTGTCAAGTAAATAAATAAAATCTTTAAAAAAAAGAAGAAGAAGATGAGGATGCCTATTCTTGCCATTTTTATTCAAAACAGTACTAGAAATCCTAGCCACAGCAGACAAGAAGCAATAAAGGGGATCCAAATTGGTAAGAAAGAAATACAACTGTCACTATTTCCAAATGACATGACCCTGTATTTAGAAAAGCCTAAAGACTCCACCATAAGACTTTAGAATAAATAAGTTCAGTGAAGTTGCAGAATACAAAATGAATATACAGAAATTGGCTATATTTCTATATACTAATAACAAAATAGCAGAAAGAGGAATTAAGAAAACAATCCTAAAAAGAATAGCTAGGAATAAACTTAACCAAGGAGGTAAAAAAACCTATACTGTGATAATTATAAGACTGAAGAAACAAAATGAAGATGACACAAATGGAAAGTTATACCACACTCACAGAGTAAAGTAATTATTGTTAAAATGCCCATACTACTCAAAGCAACCTACAAATTCAATGTAATTCCTATAAAAATACCTAACAGAACTAGAATAAATAACCCCAGCACTTGTATGAAACCACAAATGACACTGAATAGCCAAAACAATCTTGACAAAGAAATGTAAAGCTGGAGGTATGATAATCCCAGATTTCAAGATATAGGACAAAATCATAATAATCGAAACAGTGTTGTTTGCGCAAAAAACACTCAGAACAATGAAGCAGGACTGAGAACCTAGAAATAAACCACGCTTATATGATGAATTAATCTACAACAAAGGAAGAAGTGGAAAAGACAGTCTCTTCAATAAATAGTGCTGGGAAACTGGACTGCTACATGCAGAAGAATAAAACTGGACCACTTTCTTACACCAAGTAGAAAAATAACTCAAAATGGACTAAACACCTAAATGTGAGACCTGAAATCATAATATTCCTTTAAAAAAAAAAAAAAAAGGAAAGGCAGCAGTCTCTGACATTGGCTTTGACAACATATTTATGGGTATGTCTCCTCAGATAAGGGAAATAAAAACAAAAATAAACAATGTGGACTACGCTAAAATAAAAAGCTTTTGCACAGCACAGGAAACCATCAAAAAATGACATAGTTTAGGAAAACACATACAATAAAATTTCAAATGATTAAGGCAAGAGACAAAACTAAATGTAAAGTACAAACCAAATCTGTAAAATATATTTATATTTTTTAAGATCTGAAATACATCAAAATAACTGTTCACTCTGAAGAAATTTCCAGATCTTTTTTCTACTGTATTCTGTTTTCTAAACTTCCTAAAATGAAGAATTTTACAAAGATGATACTAATGTTGGTAATTCATAATGTGCTATATTTACAGAATATTAGTGTGGCAGAACCCCAATTATGCAAGTGTTCCTTATTATAATGTCACTCTTTTCCAGCTAGGGTTCATTCCAAGGTGATACAGGAGGTTATCTAATACTATGCCCCACAGTATACATCAAAACCTTTCAGGGCGCCTGGGTGGCTCAGAGGGTTAAGCCTCTGCCTTCGGCTCAGGTCATGATCTCAGGGTCCTGGGATGAGTCCCACATTGGGGTCTCTGCTCAGCAGGGACACTGCTTCCCCCTCTTTCTCTGCCTGCCTCTCTGCCTATTTGTGATCTCTCTGTCGATTAAATAAATAAATAAAATCTTTTTTAAAAAAGGGGGGGAGGGCCTGGGTCGCTCAGTTGGTTATGCGACTGCCTTCGGCTCAGGTCATGATCCCGGAGACCGGGGATGGAATCCCACATCTGGCTCCCTGCTCAGCGGGAAGCCTGCTTCTCCCTCTCTCACTGCCCCCCCCACGCCCCCACTTGTGTTCCCTCTCTGGCTGTGTTTCTCTCTGTCAAATAAATACAATCTTTAAAAACAAAACAAAACAAAACAAAAACCTTTCAACTAGAACTAGTTAAAGCCAGCTGGGATATGTTTCAACCTTGAAGGAATCATTAAAAAAGCCATAAATCCCATAGAATTCTCCCACAGTTTAGTTACCAAGACTAAACTCAATACAAAAGGGTTAATCCTAGGCACCTGGGTGGCTCAGTGGATTAAAGCCTCTGCCTTCTCTCAGGTCAGGATCTCAGGGTCCTGGGATCCAGGCCCTCATTGGGCTCAGCAGGGAGCCTGCTTCCTCCTCTCTGCCTGCCTCTCTGCCTACTTGTGATCTATCTCTATCTCTCTCTCTCTCTCTGTCAAATGAATAAAATCTTTAAAAAAATAAAAATAAAGAGTTAATCCCAATCTTCTAACATCACTTCACTGTCTTAGACACCACAAGTTCTACAATACACATGATAAGGAACAGGAAATGTTCCTGATTTAACAAATGCACTGTTTTTCAAGTTCTTGTCTATTTACTCAATTTGATAGTGCAATCTGATCTTAGCCATCTACTTAATTATAATGCCTATATTTGGATATGAAAATTGTTAAATTTCTTTAATTAATAATATTTTTATATGTAATACATATACACATATACACTATATATAAACACACAATGTTTTTAAAAATATTAGAGCAGTGAGTCATGCATGAAGTGTGGCAAAAAAATGTCAGCAAAATAAAGAACTCCTCTTTAAATTATGTGTAATTACTCTAAATTATTTGTGCCATCTTGCAGGAAAATTATAGTTAGTTGCGTTTCAAATATTTTATCCACTTTAACAAAATCTCTACTCAAAAGTCTAACTTTCGGGGCGCCTGGGTGGCTCAGTTGGTTGGACGACTGCCTTCGGCTCGGGTCATGATCCCGGAGACCCGGGATCAAGTCCCACATCGGGCTCCCTGCTCAGCAGGAAGCCTGCTCTTCCCTCTCTCACTCCCCCTGCTTGTGTTCCCTCTCTGGCTGTGTTTCTCTCTGTCAAATAAATAAAATCTTAAAAAAAAAAAAAAGTCTAACTTTCATTTCAGTAGTTTACATCTCATTAAAATTTACTTATTCTTTAAAAATTAGTTTGCTGTAAAAGCTATTTTATACATAATTCAAGTAGCTTTCTATAATTTTTTTCAGATAAAGTACAATGAAAAACACTAACTTCTTATTTATTAGAGCTAAATGAACCAGATCTTCCTAAAGTCAGTAAACTTCAAAATAAATTCATCCTACATTTGGGGGGGTATTTTTGCCAATATATAAATAGCTATCCTAACACCAAAGACTTAAATTGTGATTATTTAACTAACCAATGAACAACAGTAGCACTTGTATGGTTAGTTCACTAACCATAGTTAGAGTTCACTAATCCACTTCTAAAACATCTCAAAAGATTAAACACTTCAAAAAGCCCATCAGAATGAGCAATGAAAAATACACTGGAGCCACAACAGATTACAGAATACACAAAGAGATTTGTCAATTCAACACTCTAGAATGGGATGCTGCAGAGTTGGGGCCAGATTCACAGGCTCAGAGTCATGCGACACCCTATGAAACTGGGCTGGTTCTTGGTTAGGCTATAAATTCCCAACCCTACAAATCTCAATAAATGGATAAATTTCTATTAAGAAAAAAAAAAAAAACCTTTAAAAAAAAGGGGGGGGCGGGGGGGCGCCTGGGTGGCTCAGTTGATTAAGCAACTGCCTTCAGCTCAGGTCATGATCCCGGGTCTCCGGGCTCCCTGCTAGGCGGGAGGCCTGCTTTTCCCTCTCTCACTCTCCCTGCTTGTGTTCCCTCTCTAGCTGTGTTTCTCTCTGTCAAATAAATAAATAAAATCTTAAAAAAAAAAAAAATTACTCAAGAGATTAAAAATAAAATCAACAGCCATAATCCAGGAATAAAATCAGAAAGTGGCCTAAAATTAGCCTCAAAAAGTTCCCAAAAACAGATGATTTGTTTTAAAGGTTAATTCTTTCAAAACTACCATAAAACACAGCTTCGTGACCTTCAAATAATCATTATTTTAAAAACAATTTAAGTGATATTAAGACCAAAACTGCACCCACAAATATACTGTCTCAAACACATAAGGCTCTAAATAAAATGCCAATATAGGGACTACAAATGCATGGATAATCAGCCACCAGAATAAGCCGGGGATAGAGGTTTAATCTTGGAAAATCTAGGGCAACTGGCTGGCTCAGTCAGTAGAGTATGCAATTCTTGATCTCGGGGTCATGAGTTCAAACTCCACACTGGGTATAAAGCTTACTTTGAAAAAATAATAAATCTTGGAAAACTTATCATATAAACTGATAAAATAAGAAAAACCACATGATCCACAGATTCTAAGTAGCATTCAACAAACTTGGACATTAGTGTATTTTGTGTGAATGCAATACCTCTTGTCCCAGTTAAAAGCTCCTAACAGGAGGTCTTAACCTCAAGCTTTGCCCTAAAAAACATAAGTTTTGGGGCCAAATTAGCAATTCAGTTCTTCTCAGGATAACTAGATTTATAACATGTACACTCAGACGTAATTTATATTATGGCAGTGATTCTCAACCAGAATGATTTTGTTCCACAGGGGACACTTGGCAAAGTCTGGAGACATTTTTGGTTGTTATAGCTCAGGGAATGCAACTGTCATCTAGTGGGCAGGGGCCAGGGATGCTGCTAAGCATCCATCAATGCACTGGACAGTCCCCCACAAATTAATTTCTGGCCCCAAACTGCAAAGGTTGAAAAACTCCATTTAAGGGGAAATATGCTACATACCAATTTTCATCTCTTACCATATCCCATAAATTCTAGTTGAGTGAAAAAGAATTCTTCTCAGGGCACAGTGCTAGATCAATCAAAACAGCGTGCAACTCTTGATCTAGGGGTTGTAGGTTTGAGCCCCACACTGGGCATACAGATTACGATAAAATTAAGCTTAAAAATTTTAAAAAAATAAAAAACCTCTTCACACACACACGAAAGGTAGGAGAAATGCAAAGGAGGGAGAGGAGGAAATGGAAGTAAATATCAAAACTGTGGTGAGAAGCTTCTAAACTTAAAGCAAACAAAACAATCAAAATTTAAAAACAAACAAATTAGAAACTCAAAATAAGTATTTGCAACAAACCAAAGAATTAAAAGCATTTCTAAGAACCAAAAAGAAAAATAATACAACCAAGGTTGAAAAATAAGCAAAAGAAAATATAGTATTTAAGATGAAGTACAGCCACTCCAAGAATTTAATCCTCACTTTTAAAAAAAAGGAAACATTTTCTTAACAACTTCACCACAATGGAGGGGGGGGCGTTCCAAGGAGGTTGCTTGCAGTATTTTTTATGGAGTCTACATTTTTATTTTTTAATAAAAAAATGATTTTTTAAAACAAAAGAAAGGGGTGCCTCAGTGGCTCAGTCATTAGGCCTCTGCCTTTGGCTTAGGTCAGGATCCCGGGAGCCCCACATCTGGCTTCCTGCTCGGCAGGAAGCCTGCTTCTCTCTCGCACTCTCTACCCCTGCTTGTGTTCTCTCTAGCTGTGTTTCTCTGTCCAATAAACAAACAAAATCTTTAAAAAATAAATCAAATAAATAAATAAATAAATAAGTCTGAAAACCAAGCTTCAAATTCTTAAAATCCAGAAATTTTTTAAATTATGTACAAAATATCAATGGTAATAAAGTTCACCAATTCTTCTGCCCTAATAAAATGTATTCTTCTGATAATGAAAAGTCACTTCATAAAAAGAGTAATACAAGCAATTTACACAGATCCCAAACAGGTTTGAGTCGTGTGGACATTCACTAGGGAATATTTACTTTGGTTCTAATCAAAACAATATAGATATCACAATATCTAATTAGGTCTGTCACATTAAATGTGCTCTATATTATACCACTGGTTATATTATACCACTGAGCTTTGACCTTTGGTTATTACAGCAAAGGATAAAATACAAGAAGTTATACAAAAATTAACAAAACTATACTCCACTGGGGCACGTAGGTGGTGCAGCCGGTTAAGCACTCAACTCCTGGTTTTGGCTAAGGTCAAGATCTTGGGTCACAAGACTGAGCCCACTCAGGGCTCCATGCCCAGCACAGAGTCTGCATAAGACTCCCTCTCCCTCTGCCGTTCTTCTCCACTCTCTCTATAAAAATATATTCCACTGTAAATTCAGAAACAATTACAAGCTTTATTCCAAAGAGGCAGTGATATGATAGAAACAGTTTAATGGTTCCACCTGTTATTTCCTATTAAAAATATAAAAGATGAACAAAATATTTACTTTTTATTCCCAGGATTAAACACTTATTTTTTACCAGAACCAAAAGTCTTTACCAGAAACTTCTTTCCAGGACTACCTTTACATAAATGCAGAAATGCAAAATTGATGAGCATTGCTTAACGTCATTAACTAGTGACATTTCATTATTTAGGGTCCCTAAAGTTATCCAGAATGTCAAAATACTAATAAAGAAAATGTTCTCTAATTTGTTAAAACAGAACTGATAAACAGCTTTTTTTACATTTTTTTCAACAGAGGTAAGTAAATCGCTCTCAAGATCTCATACACAAAACCCACCCCTCCTTTCTGTATTTCAAATAGAGCACAAAAGTTTGCATATCAGGTATTTATTCAGAGAGTATTCAAAGAGAAGAGAATATGGGTGCCTGGGTGGCTCAGTGGGTTAAAGCCTCTGCTTTAGGCTCAGGTCATGATCTCAGGGTCCTGGGACTGAGGCCTGCATTGGGAATCTCTGCTCAGCAGGGAGCCTGCTTCCTACTCTCTCTCTGCCTGCCTCTCTGCCTGCTTGTGATCTGTCAAATAAATAAAATCTTGAGAGAGAGAGAGAGAGAGAGGGGAGACTGTTGTGCAAGAAAATTTTTACAGTGTTACATTCCTTTTAATACTATTAAATCAGATCTGTGACAATGTCTACAAAAATAATCTAAATTTAAAAAACAAAAATATTTTAATCTCATAAAGACCAATTACTTAATTAGTTGAAAACAAATAAATTACCATGCACACCTGACTAATGGCTCCTTCCAAAATAACAAATCCTAACAACAAATATACAAAATCCGTCTTAAGAGCAAACAAGGTGGCAAACTGAATATTCCTCATTCAGATTTTTATTCCCACTATTAATTCTGAGAAAACACTACAGAAATTAAGCACATTTCAAGCCATATAAAATGCCATGTATCTGTCATAGAATTTTATAGAATTCACCAAAAAGTCTTATGATAGTCTACTAGATACGTAAGTAAAAGACCAAAGTGTCTTTGGTCTTTAATTGTCAAAGACAATTAAAATTAGCTAATGGCGCCTGGGTGGCTCAGTTGTAAAGCACCTGATTCGGCTCAGGTCATGATCCCAGGGTCTTGGGATGGGGTTTGCACTGGGCTCCCTGCTTGGGGGGAGGGGACTCTGCTTCTCCCTCTTCCACTCACCCTGCTTGTGTTCCCTCTCTCACTGTCTCTCTGTCAAATAAATAAAAATATTTTTTAAAAAAATATTTTTTAAATCTTTTAAGAGAAAATAATTGCCCAAATACATGTACAATGTGTAATAGCAATCTACAATTTTAGGGCGATAAGGATTTAAATTTCTTTATTCTTAAACCACATTAGGAACAGTATTACTTGCTCTGTTTAGCTCAGCTTTTTCCCTTCAACGTTTTAGGAAATAATTAAGAGGGGGTACCTGGGTGTCTCAGTCACTTGAATGCCCAACTCTAGACTTCAGCTCAGGACACGATCTCAGGCTCATGGGATTAAGGTCCACATCAGGGTCTACACTCAGCTGTGGGTCTGCTTCTCTCCCTCTACCCCCCACCCAAGGGCACACACTCTCTCAAATAAATTTTAAAAACAAAAGAAATAATTAAGAGGACATACTTTAAGATTAGAGCAGTAGAAATTTATTCCAGCCTTCTCCACATCCCTTCTCTGACCTTGGGTAACAATGTCTTTAACTTCAATTTCTCATTTTGAAAATGGAAACAATGATGTTTTACCCCAGAATGCTCCAGTGGAAATTAAATTCTGAATAAAATACCTAGTATAGTAAGCATTCCATAAATGCTAATAATTAGCAAAATGTCCATTAAAAAGAAATTTTAAGGTTATTAAATGGAAAGCTGCTTTAAAAGAGAATTTCACTCTTTAAGTGGACCTTAAATGTGTTAAAAAAAAAAAAGGTGTAACAAAGTTACATAACTCCAAGAACCTGTAAAGAAAATGAGAATCATGTAATCATTTGATTTTCTCCATGTTTCCAAGCAAAACACCAAAAGTAAATATGTTCATTAAAAAATAACCTAAATCGTTATACTCAAAGAGGTGTTAAATTCAAATTACCAGAAAATATTAACTGGCCAGAGCTGAAAGAGCAGGAGACTCTCTTTTACTTCTCTTTATATTCCAAAGCCCCATCACAGTGCCTAAAATACCAAATGTACTAAACAGCTATTTATAACATTGAAATGAAATATATTACATTGCCTAGAATTTTAAATTCTTCTTTCAACACATACTTAATACTCATTCAGCAATATTTGAATGGCTGCTGGAAGCCATTCAAATGGAAGGTAGCCACTTGTCCTCCCATAAGGAAGAAAGAAAAAAAATAGAAAATAACAACCAAAGCTCTGCACTCCTAAAGTTTATACACCCTACCTTTATACTGTAAAAGGGTAAAACATAAGGAATAAACATGTAAATAAGGAAAATACAAAGTTACAATGTGGAAAGAACGGATTTAAAAAAATAGGGCAGGATAAAGAGGATCAAGAATGCCTATTATCTCTAACCCTAATGACACCTCTCAGAGGAAGAGTTAGGAATTGAGACAGTAAGAATTTAAAGTCTAACAGAAAACTCTGATATTAAGAGAACATATTTCTAAATAACTTAAAGTTAGTTGTTTCTTACTTTAAAAAATAAAAAGCATGATCTGAAAGATCAACTTTATTATTTCCTAAAAACATTATACTCTACTTAGCCAAGACTGATGTTCTCACCTTTACAAATGTATATTGCAAAATCTATACGGCAAATGAGTGAGCAGAAGGATGCAAGAGCAGTAATGCCTAAATCAAAAGAACTTGTTTCTTCAACCTCTTCTGGCAGCAATTCTAACAGTGAGGTTGACAAAAAGTTTAAAGAGGAAAAAGCAAGCTGAAAGCTCAAGAGCCCTGTCATCCCCTGAGCAGAGCAGCAGCAGAGTCAATATTAACACATTTCAAATCACGAAAATGAGGTAGGTCCATGTTAAGGACTTTAAAAGGAAAGTTCTAATTGATATTAAAGAACACTGGATGGAACCAGAAGGTGAAATGAAACCTGAAAGAAAAGGTATTTCTTTAATTTCCAAGCAATGGAGCCAGGTGAAGAACAGATTTCTGACATTAATGATGCAGTAAGAAAGCCAAAAAATCGGCGCCATATAAAACCTGCACAGTTCTAGAAGTGTTAAGGTCTTTTTACATTGGCTCTTGTTTTCTAAATTGTTTTCAAAGCTACTGTATATTTGGACTGCAAACAATTTGTAAGATGAATACTTTTTATGTGCCTTATTAAAAGTGTTCTGAGTGAAGCCAGTTGTCAACTTTACTAAGGAGGACTGCTTTGTGCTCACCACCCGGTGTAAAATAAAATTAAGTAATACAATCTTAAAAAACAAATATACTATACTTAAAACCCAAAACAAACAATTTGGCACATATAATAATCACGATAAATAAACGCTCTAGAAAAAAAAATTAAAAAATAAACGCTCTAGAAATTTCACTCTTGTAGCTATTCAAGTCAGTGTAGATGTTAGTAAACTTCTGGCCTCAGTACTAAGGGCACTGATAGATACTAACAGTGCTAAGACACTTTTAATATTTCAAGTAAAAGGATCTTTAAAATATCGATGCAAATGAAGGTATACCTAACTCTAAAGACTCAGTGCCAGGAAAAGAGGAAAAAAAAAATATATATATACACACACACACACACATACATATAAGTATATGTATCTATATTACTGCCATGTCCTTACTGCCTTGACTACCACGATGTCACTAGTCAAACTGATGAGAGATGAACAAATCCCATTTGCCTTCCAACACAGGAATCTATATCCTGACCTTCCTTATGCTTCTCCTAATAACATTTTAACATTTCTGACAACAGAATACATCCTCTAAATGTGCTACATTCCCTCTCATTTGGATTTCTGATGATTCCCACATTAAGCTTTATTCCTATCATGTTCATATCGTATTCATGTTCATTTTGTAACATTACAGGCCATCCCAAAACATTCATGACACTCATCAACCCCTGGAGGGAGGAAGAAAGAGAAACATTTATGTTAGCATCTCTAGGGGTTGAGGAAATTTTTTTAATCCAGGTGACTCTCATAATTCTAATGGACCCAACCCAAAACACTGCTATAAACTACTTAAGGCACCAAAACGTATTTGTCCTAATCCCCCTAGTGCCTAACATGGCATTAATCACATTCCTCACTTTAAGGCAAATACCTCTTGATTAATTCCTCACATTAAGGCAAGTCTTGATTAATCTTTCATATAAAGCTCCTTTCCTTGACCATTAAGACCTTGCAACAGACGCTTTCTCTTAATGTTGGTGGCAAGTATTTGTTACTCCTACCATACTTAAAGTATTCTACTTTAGGTGATTAGGTGCCACACAGTCACTCTCTTGGAATTACTGAACATCAAATCATCAAAAACCACCTGAGCTACAAGACACTAAAACAGATACTGGAATTTAGGATTTCGTATTAGTCATCTCTCTTTTGTAAATCAGTGGGGATAGAGAATGGGATTATGATGGGAAGTTTAATAACAGACACAGAATTTGAAAGATTATAAAATGCAAGTCTCCTAGGGGCAACGGAAAGGACTGATATGGTAAATAGGTTCTGGGGAAGAGTCTGTAACACTGCCATATCTGGCAAACAGATCAGCATCTCAGGCTACATGTCAATTTAGAACAATGAATTTTTTAAGTTTTTAAGTTTCTTCTTAGTGTAAAAGCGCTCCTTTAAATGAGAACAACTAGTAAATACATTTTTTTTTAAGATTTTATTTATTTATTTCATAGAAACACAGCAAGACAGGGAACACAAGCAGGGGGAGTGAGAGAGGGAGAAGCAGGCTTCCCACCGAGCAGGGAAGCCCGATGCGGGGCTCGAGCCCGGGTCTCCGGGGTCATGACCTGAGCCAAAGGCAGTTGCTTAACCAACTGAGCCACCCAGGCACCCCAATAAATACATTTTCAGTTGAATGAAACCTCACTGAGACAGTATAACATCCAGGTACCAGAGACCAGAAACAAAACAAAAACCAAAATAAAACAAAAAAGAAACAATGTGAAATTCAGTTCAAATGAGGAAATTTTTAGGACCCCCAAAGGAAAAGGCCTACCTCACCTGGAGCTAAAACCAGAGTTTTGACTGAAAAATGAAAGTACATTAGACCCATGAACATAGGTTTGAACTGCTCGGGTCCATTTATACCCAGATTTTTTTTTTTTTTGATAATACAGTGTGATACTGCAAATGTATTTTCTCTTCCTTTTGGTAAGCTCTAGTCTCAACGTGGAGTTTGAACTCACGGAACCCCAAGATCAAGAGTCCTATGTTCTACCAAATAAGCCAGCCAGACGCCTCCCTTTTGACTTTAATAATTTTCTTTTCTCTAGCTTATTTTAAGACTACAATAGATAATACAGGTAACATACAAAATATGTGTTAATTGACTGTTTTATCAGCAATGCTTCTGGCCAAAAGTAGGCTATTGGTGAATTTTGGGGGGAATCAAAGTTATACTGGAATTTTCAACTTTAGGGGTGGGGGGGTTCAGCACCCCTAACCCTGGAGTTTTTCAAGGGTCAACTGGTATTATAACACAAACACAGTCTTGGTTAAGAGAAGCCCTAGTAAGATTATGAAGGGAATTTTATCGCTTAACAGTGGTAATAAATGACTTGGTGAACTAGTCTAAATTTCTAACATGAACCTAAAAGAAACTGGAGGAAAGGAAGGAGTATGGTAGGAGTGAAAAGGACAGGTACATTCTCCAGAAACAAAAAACAAAAACCCAAGACTTTCTAAGAAATAGCCTAACTCCACTTCAGTGAACCAAGAAATCAATAATTATTGATACATTCAAATTTCTTATGTCCGACCTCCCTGTTTAATATTATATTGGTAGTTACAACTACTCGACACTTGTTAAGGGTTGTGTGCTTGTTTCTAGAACAGAATGGTAGGCTTAAACTGTAATAGGTTTTGCAATGGGTCTGAAAGAGGAAGAACTCAGGTGAAAAAGAACAGCAAAGAAAAAGCAGACACATCAAATCCCTGGGACCTAATAAATAGAAGGAATCCCAGACTGTGACCAGAAAATATGCTCTCAAGCATCTAGACAGAGAATCTCATTCCACTCCAGTTATCTAGGACCACTTACAGATACAAGTACAAATTCAGACTACTAATATACTCTGAAGACAGAAAATATATAAGATCTATAGCTTTGGAGCTCAGCATATTTCAGTATTAAAGCTTGGCTCATTCTAAACAATTCCAATAACCAAGTTCATTTTTGTTCCTGGGAACAAATACCTACCTTGCATCTCATAAAAATCTGAGCCCTGTCTGGTTTCTTTGTGGTTAGATCTTCAAGGCCTTCCGCCAATCCCCATTTCCTTCCCTCTCCCACAAGGTGTCAATATGAACATCTATCTACCTAGCGCCTGCTACCAACCACCATCCCATTCCCACACCAAGCGATCTATTTGTCTATACACTGTCTTTTAATACACATATCCCTCATGCTGACAGACTACAGGAATATATAGACCTCTATCCAGATTCGCCAGGCCAGTGTTCTGGCCTCTCCTCCATCTAGAAAGACCAAAATCCTACTACTTGACATCAATCTACGTAGTAGTTGGATATCAAAGCCAACAACTAAGCAAGTCACATATCCATCATAATGATAACCCAATTAACCTCATTTCAATCACATCATAATAGACTTTATTTACCCTTTCTCTTTTGAACACAAACTGAACACTTTCAAAACTTGCTTTGCCAATTTACCTATAAAACAAAACTGCAGCCTGGTCCTCCTCTCACCCAAATCAAAAATCATTTCAAAAATCGTTACACCTTTCTCTGCCTATCTTCAAGCCCTTGCCATGACACCACTTTCTACATATACATTAGAAAATTAAACATTTATTATATTTAAATTACAAGTTTTTATTTTAATGCCAAGTGTACAACATAATGATTTAACATTTCCATACAACACCCCAATGCTCATCACAAGTGCACTCCTTAATCCCCATCACATATTTCACCCATCCGCACCCACCTCCCCTCTGGTAACCTTTAGTCTGTTCTCTATAATCAAGTGTCTCTTTCTTGCTTTGTCTTTCTTTTTTCCCTTTGCTCCTTTGTTTCTTAAATTCCACGTGAACGAAATCATTTGGTATTTTTCTTTCTCTGACTTATTTCACTTAACATTATACTCTCTAGTTCCATCATGTCATTGCAAATGGCAAGATTTCATTCTTTTCCACAGTGAATAATATTCCATTGTGTGTGTGCATGCACACACATGTGCACATGTGTATATACCACATTTTCTTTATCCATTCATCAGTCAGTGGACACTCAGGTCATTTCCATATCTTGGCTATTATAAATAATGCTGCTATGAACACAGGGGTATATGGGGGTGCCTGGGTGGCTCGGTGGGTTAAGCATTTGACTCATGATTTCAGCTGAAGTCATGATCTCAGGGTCATGAGACCGAGCCCCATGTCAGCCTCTGCACTAGGGATGGAACCTGCTTGGGATTTTCTCTCTCTCCCTCTGTCTCCTCCCCCACCCCAATCTCTCAATCAATCAGTAAGCATAAAGGTACATGTAGCCCTCAGAATTACTATTTTTGTATTCTTTGGGTAAAAAAAACTACTATTCTAGTACCTCAAATGCTGGACCATAAGGCAGTTCTATTTTTAACCTTTTGAGAAACCTCCATACTGATTTCCAGAGTGCTTGCACCAAGTCTGTATTCCCACCAACAGTGCATGAATGTTCCTTTTTTCTCCACATCCTCATCAACACCTGTTGTTTCTTGTGTTGATTATTTTACCCATTCTGATAGATGTGAGGTGATAGTTCATTATAGTTTTGATTTGCATTTGCCTGATAATAAGTGATGTTGAGCATCTTTTCATGTCACTGCTGGCTACTTATAGGTCTTTGGAAAATGTCTATTCATGCATTCTGCCCACTGGTTAACTGGATTATTTGGTTTTTGGGAGGAGTTTTATAAGTTCTTTATATATTTTGGATACTAACCCTTCTCAGATATATCATTTGCAAATATCTTCTCCATTCTGCAGGTTGCCTTTTAATTTTGTTGGTTGCTTCTGCTGTGCAGAAACTTTTTATTTTGATGTAGTCCCAAAAGTTCATTTTTGCTTTTGTTTTCCCTTGCCTCAGGAGACATATCTAGAAAGAAGTTGCTATGGCTGATGTCAAAGAAGTTACTGCCTGTGTTCTCTCCTAAGATTTGTATGGTTTCAAGTCTCACATTTAGGTCTTTAATCCATTTTGAATCTATTTTTATGTATGGTATAAGAAAGTGATCCAGTTTCATTCTTTTGCAAATTGCTATCCACTTTTCCCAACACCATTTGTTGAAGAGGGTGTCTTCCTCCCACTGGATATTCTTTTCTGCTTTGTCAAAGATTAATTGACCCTATAATTGTAGGTTTATAATTGTAGGTTTACTTCTGAATTTTCTATTCTGTTCCACTGATACATGTTATCTATTTTTGTACCATTACTATACTGTTTTGATTACTACAGCTTTTTAATGTAATTTGTAGTCCAGAATTGTTATGACTCCAGCTTCACTTTTCTTTTTCAAGACTGCTTTGGCTATTCAGGGTCTTCAGTGTTCCACGCAAATTTTTGAACAGCTTGTTCTAGTTCTGTGAAAAATGCTGTTGGTATTTGGATAGGGACTACAGTAAATATGTAGACTGGTTTAGGTAGTATAGACATTTTTAAATGTTTATTCTTCTAATCCACAATCATGGAATGCCTTTCCATTTCTTTGTGTCATCTTCAATTTTTTTCATCAGTGTTTTATAGTTTTCAAAGTATAGGTGTTTCACCTCTTTGGTTAGGTTCATTCTTAGGTATTTTATTATTTCTGGTGCAACTGTAAATAGGATTGTCTTTTTAATTTCTGCTGCTTCCTTACTGCTATATAGAAATACAAGAGATTTCTGTACACTGATTTTGTATCCTGCAACTTTAGTGAATTCATTTATCAGTTCTAGCAGTTTTTTGGTAGAGCCAGGTTTTCTATACATAGTATCATGTCATCTAAAGTTTTATTTCTTCTTTACAAATTTGGATGCCTTTTATTTCTTTTGGTTGCGGGATTGCTGTGGCAAGGACTTCCAGTACTATGTTGAATAAAAGTGATGAGAGTAAACATCCTTCCTTCTCTTGTTCCTGACCTGAGGGGAGGAGCTCTCAGTTTTCTCCTACTCAAGACAATGTCAGCTGTGGTTTTTCATAGATGGCTTTTATTATGTTCAGGTATGTTCCTGCTAAACCTACTTTGTGGAGGGTTTTTATCATGAATAGATGTTATACTTTGTCAAATGCTTTTTCTGAATCTACTGAAATGATAATATGGTTCTTATCCTTTCTTTTCTTGATGCGATGTATCATACTGATTAATTTACGATTACAATACACTTCATAGAGAAAGATATTCCATCACAGTTAAGAAGACAAAAAAAAAAAAAAATCATAGATCTGCATTAGGTACAACTAAAAATTTGGAGGTATTTTTGATTAGCAAATGGAATGAACCAAAAGCACTTGTTTTATAACTTTGTTTTTATCTCAAATGCCTTGAAATTTAATCTTAAGTTAAGGTGACATCATTTTACTTTACACACTCCTCGTTTAGAAAAGTGTATGGCATACGTCAGGCTAGTTTCCACAGGAAAATATAAAACATTATCAGTGTGAATTTCCACCCTTAATGGGATTTTATGGAACTATAACTATTCAAAGTTTGAAACATTTAGAAAAACCAGATCACAAGTACTTACTAGTTAAGGAATACAACTTATTATTAGTTTTGTTAGCGATCCAAATTGGAAATAAAAATTTCCTAATATTACTAATTCATGCTCCGGATTAAAAGGTAAGCCCTTAGGAGGCAATTTCCATTTGCCACTACTTATCTGCATGAATCAAGATTTTCTCTAAATAGGGGCACCTGGGTGGCTCAGTTGGTTAAGCGACTGCCTTCAGCTCAGGTCATGATCCCGGAAACCCGAGATCCAGTCCCACATCGGGCTCCCTGCTCGGCAGGAAAGCCTGCTTCTCCCTCTCTCATTCCCCCTGCTTGTGTTCCCTCTGTAACTGTGCTGCTCGCTGTCAAATAAATAAAATTAAAAAAAAAAAAAAAAAAAAATTTTCTCCAAATAGGGCAACAAAGTAAAATAAGGAAATAAGTCACTCAATTATAGTGCCTAGATCATCTCTAAACCAATCTGTCCATTAAAACTGCCTCATAATTTATACATGTTGACTGGTCATATATGAGCTTAAAGAAAAAAAAAAACTTTAAGACAGTCATAACCTCACCTAAAATTAACAAAAATTCAATCCTTAAAATTCACTTTCAAAAATAAAAATTCACACACTGTAACACTTTGTGTCATTTGATGTCCTTTTTCCCCTCCAATATGGAGATCTGTATTTCTGAAATAAGAAAAGTTTTGCCTTCTGTATTCTAAACTCTGCCCATATTCCTTCATACAGAATAGCTCAAATTTCTATATATTAAGCATTCTTCTATATTTAACAAATGAAGAAACTAAAAGCAGTGCTTTAGTTTAACATAAAATTGAAAGAAACTAGTCCTAGTACTCATCCTATTTACTTTTCCCCAAACTACTAAACTTACTATCAATAATGGGCTTTTTCCAATATAATCAATACTGGAAAAAAAAAATCTTCCCACATAATTTTTATAAGAATACATAAAATTAAATTTCTCATGAAAAAAATGAAATTCTGCATTACTACAAAATATCTTATCCCACCAATCCTGTAAATGCAATATGACCTTCTAAAAAAGGTCAAAAACTGAGAATTGTTTTTTAAGTTGATGCAAAAAATAGGGAAATCATTTGAAAATGAAAACAAAAGCAATCAACACTGGCCATGTTCCAAACATTTTACAAGTATTAGCTCATCCAATCGCCACAACAACCTATGAGATTATTTTTACCCCATTTACAGAGTAAGGAAACTGAAGTAGAGACAGGTTAAGTAACTTACTCAGTCACAACAGCTAACAGGTGGAAGACCCAGGATCTGGCCTTAAGCTATCACAGTCCAGAGCCCTGCTCTTCACTCTCTAGCTATACTCGTAAATAGTACACATGGTCGTAACCATCACTTAATAGGTATTTAAGTTATTTCAAAACAAACAGATTAAAGATTTTTTTCATTCTATGACACACCAGATAACATAACATACAAGTATTTTAAGCTGCCATCTTTTTTTTTTTTAAGATTTTATTTATTTGACAGAGAGAAACACAGCCAGAGAGGGAACACAAGCAGGGGGAGTGAGAGAGGGAGAAGCAGGCTTCCCACTAAGCAAGGAGCCAGACATGGGACTCAGATCGGATCCGAGATCTCTAAGCCGAAGGCAGTCGCTTAACCAACTGAGCCACCCAGGCATCCCTTAAGCTGCCATCTTAAATCATAAGAAATAAAGACGTGATAGCAAAAGCAAGCAAATGAGATCTATATTAAAGAGGATACTCCTTTTAAATGATTTTGATAACTTCAACATGTTACATGATCAATAAATTTAAACTGTACATTCATATGGAAATGTCTGACAAATACCTTTCAAAAATTAACTACCAAATGCCCCCAAGTAATCAACCTTCAAAACACATGCTGGGTAGTCAAGTTAATAAGAGTATACAAACAACATTTTGCCTAGTTTATGTGGCAACTTGCCTAACCAGAACACAGCAGAGAAGTCACTAGGAAAAGGCCTCTGAACAATTATAACAGATACTCCAATGTCCAAGTATTGATGCTAATTTTCCTCAAGATAACATTACACACCAAGTAAGGGTATACTTATTTTCCCCTTATGTAGAATTACAAATTTGAATAGGATTCCCACACTTGCAGAAGAATTAGACAAGGGAGGGTGAAGGGGGCACTAATCAGTGACAAACATCCAATAGGAAAACAGAAAACTATTTATTTAAATATTCAAAACGCAAAGGAATCTGATCCACAGTCCTATATACAATCCAACCCCATCCCTCAAGGCATCACAGATACTGATGGTCGGAAATGATGACCCTAGGTCATCAAGAGATTTAATTACATTCTGCATCTTTTTTAAGACAAAAAATTAATTTTAGTATGATTTTCATCCAAATTGGTTAAAGTGGTTTTATAATCTGAGACTTAAAGGAATAAACCCTCAAATACTCAGTAAACTTAACTACTCAATTAGAAAGGAATTCATGTGAAAGTTCCAAACAGCAAAGGTTTTACTGTCTGGAGGTTTGAGAGCACTTTGTGTACAGAAGTTACCTTAAAGACATGAAAGCAGAAAGTATAGCAAAATACAGAAGAGCTAAGTGAGGATCTGTAAACACTGTGCTTAAAGCATTTCCCACAAAACATTGTGTGGGCAGAAGGTGCCACATCAGCAGTAGTCTGTATTTGTCCTGCTTCTAAATCATTTGTTAGTTGCATGAATTATTAATTTCGGTTAACAGTGTGTTGATATGAAGAGCACCAACTCTCAATTACAAAAAATAATAGAGTCCTCCTGATTTACTCTACAAAACCGAAGTTGGAATTATTCTTATAGAACATGCTTATGCTCGTCGGTGGCACAAATTTATGTTTTATAATGGCACACACACTTCTTTCAGACTGCTTTTAATTTTTAAGAGATTAAGGGAGTGCCTACCCCACACTGAAATGTGTTATCAAAACTGTTACACTATTCAACAAAACCCCCTTTCAAACCAGGCTGCAACACACTCTGCTTTTTCTAGCTCCAAACAAAACTTTACAGCACATAGTAAATAACATATAAGGCCTTGTACTTTTCTCTCCTCCAGCAAGGAAGTCTAACTCCAAACAGGAAACAGCTTCTCAAAGGGTTCAACACTGAAATCCCATCAAACCCTAACTCAGTCCTCAGGAAGAGATGTAATATTTAAGTGCCGATACACTTGCCTAGGTAAAAACAAAGTAAATACTTAAGCTTCCCTATCCTTGAGACATCCTTCTCTTTAGTTTCAGCGGAGAAAAAAAAAATTACCTTTCCAAACAACAAACGAAAAACTTATTAAAAGGCCAATCTATACAAAGCCTAGCAGAAGCTAAAGAAGGTAAAAGTGCAACTTTGTCAAGTTTTTTCATCACCCTCCCCCAACCGACCAGAACGGGGGTTGGGAAGGAGGAGGCTGGGGAAAGGAGGAAAGTTCGGGCTAAGGTTATGTGGGCAGTGGGCGAGGAGTGGGAACTGGGTGCCCCCTCCCCCATTCCCACACCTTTCCCGACAGCAGGAAGAGGCGGGGAGAGGAGCGCAGAACGTAGCACCGCAAGCCCTCCGACCAATTTCTCCGCGAGAAGAGCTAGGTGGAAGACAGGGCGAGGTGGGAAGGGTGCGGTGTTGCCGCGAAGGGGCTGACCCCCGTCCCTCCCTGCGGAGACCTAGAAGGGGAACCGCCAGCCCGATTCGGAAGGCCCCGCCAGGCGGCGGGAAACGCCCGCGAGTCTTACCCATGCTGGGGGCTCCCGCGGGGAGAAGCCCAGCGCCCCCTGCTCCTCCTCCGGTTGATAGCACGGCTGCACTTGAGGCGGGAGGCGGACCCCGCGCTCCGCTCCTGCCCCTTCTGAGCTCAGGCGGGGCGAAAAGGCGCCTCCATCCGCCCGCGGCGTTCCCCGAACAGTCCCGTCAGCGCGGCCCGCGAGCAAGAAGCGACAGCGCCGGAACCTCGCGCCGGCCTCCGCCGCGGTGGCGGGAGACCTCTTCCCCGGCGGCTTTCCCAAACCCCGGTCGCTCCCGCAGCGGGAAGAGGGGGAACCTGCCGGTGTGTCTTGGCCGCCGGCCCCCACTCAGAGCGCCGGCCGAGCTGCGTAGCCCGCCTCCCGCCGCTCCCTTCAACAACCGCCGTTCTAGAACGCGACACCGAAAACTGAGGTGGAGACCCCACAGAGGCCGGGAAGGTGCCGGGAGATACACCCGGGAGGAGGAAAGTCTCGCGAGAACCCCTCGTTCTCCCTGCCCCGCCCCCTTCGCGTCCCAGCTCACTACCCGGCACCCCTGCTGGTGCCAGGTGCGGTGACGTCAGAGCCGAGGAGTCGCGCGCCACCAGCGTCCAGGTGCAGCTAGCTGAAGGGGAAGGAATCCGGAAGAGCTGCGGTACTTCGCCTTAAAGTTCTGCACAGCTGGGACGGCCGTTTTGTGTGGTTTGTCGCCGCAGATGGACACGAAGTTTCTGCTCATAAGCAAAGTGAGCCTGTGTTGTGAACTTGTGTTGCCCCACCTTCCGCGGAGGCGACTCACTGTTGCTCTGTTCAGAGCGGCAGTTTCTGGGGGTCTTAACAGATGGAGAGGGGCAGAAACAGAGGCAGAGAGACAGAGACCTCTTGCTTTCAACCCTCAGAGGCCCAGCTGCTCCTGAGACCCCCGTAGTTTACCTTGCAGAGTTCTTAACGAATCACAACCATTTGTTTGTGGGAAAACCAAAACAAAATCCTAGGCACACACAAAAAATTATATTTTACAGAAATAAACTATTGGTTCATTAAGCCTCTGTCAGCTGACTACAATATCTAAATCCCTTTACTTGAGCAGGGGGAGAAATAATCATGATTTGAAATATTGCCAGGCATTTTTTTCGAGCTCAATATGAGGAAGGACATCGGTCACTGTAATCTAACATGAGCATTTCTTAGAGGAGTTGGAAACAAGTATAATTCAGCCAGCTTTTTTCCCCTACTGTTTAAATAGACCCAATTCCAGACAGATGTGTGAGAGCAACATTTGTTGCCTGCCAACTACTGTGCCTAATGCTTTTTAAAGAAATGTCATTTAATTCTCAAAACTATGAATTGTAACAATTATGACTCTAAAAACGAAAACTTCCTTGCTGTTTGGGATCAAGTAGACTCGGGTTTCTTTTCTTTTCTTTCCTTTTCTCTTTTAAAGATTTCATTTATTTATTTGACAGAGAGAGATCCCAAGTAGGTAGAGAGGCAGGCAGAGAGAGAGGAGGAAGCACGCTCCCCGCTGAGCAGAGAACCCAATGTGAGCCTCAATCCCAGGACCCTGAGATCATGACTTGAACCTAAGGCAGAGGCTTTAACCCACTGAGCCACCCAGGTGCCCGAAAAGTCAGATGTTTAACTGACAGAGCCACGTAGGTGCCCCCCGGGAATTTGTGGTTTTTTTCCTTTTTCCTCTGATTGATTTCTGCATTTATACTGCTGTGGTTGGAGAAGATGCCTGATTGGTTTTCACATCTTCTTAAATGTATTAAGACTTTTTTGGGGGCCTAACATGTGATCTATCCCAGAGAATGTTCTGTGTGTACTTGAAAAGAATATATATTCTGCTAGTTTTGGATGGGATACTCTGTATATATCTATTAAGTCCAGCTGGTCTAATGTGTCCAAAAGGCATGTTGCTGTACTGATTTTCTATCTGGATGATCTGTCCGTTGTAAGTGGGAGGTTACAATCCCCCCACTGTTGTTATGTTGCTGTCACTTTCTCCCTTTATGTTTGTTAATATTTGCTTTATGTATGTAGGGGCCCCTATGTTGTGTGTATAGATATTTACAACAGCTATATCATCTTATTGGATAATCTCTTTATCATTATTAGTTCTCCTTTTTGTCTTGTCACAGTCTTTGGTTTAAAGTCTATAGTGTTTCATGCCAGAATTGCTACCACAGCTTTCTTTTCATTTCCATTTACATGGAATATCTTTTTCCATTCCTTCACTTTCAGTCTTTGTATACCTTTAAATCTGAAGTGAGTCTCTAATAGGCAACATATATATTGGTCTTGTTTTTTTGTTCCTTCAGCCATCCTATGTCTTTTGATTGGAGTATTTAGTCCATTTACATTTAAAGTAAATATTGATAGATACCTACTTATTGTCATTTTGTTGATTATTTTCTGGTTATTTTATAGTTCTTCTCTGTTCTTCTTTTCTTCTCTTTCTCTTTTCCCCTGCAATTTGTTGACAGTCCTTGGTATTATATTTGTATTCCTGTCCATTTATTTTTTTTCTGTGTCTATTGTAAGTATTTGGTTTGTCGTTACCATAGGTTCATATATAATATACTATGTATGTAGCAGTCCTTTTAATGTTGTTGGCTGCTTAAGTTCAAGCCTATTCTAAAAACACCATATTTTTACTCTCCCTGCTATGTTTTATGTTTTGACATATTTTACATCTCATTATTTGAGTATCCCTTGACTAATTATTGTAGATTAAGATAATTTACTA
Source organism: Spilogale gracilis (assembly GCA_004023965.1). NCBI lineage: Eukaryota > Metazoa > Chordata > Mammalia > Carnivora > Mephitidae > Spilogale > Spilogale gracilis. The sequence continues at coordinate 156,018 of PITA01001794.1, forward strand.
CTTTGTCTTTTATCCTTCATTTGGGATATGTAGGTTATTGATCCATTACCTTTACTAGATGTTTACCATTACCAGTGAGATATTTTTTCCTTCATAATTTTTAAATTTCTAGTTATGGCCTTTTCTTTACCATTTAATGAAGTCCCTTTAACATTTCTTGCAAGGTGTTTGGTGTTCATGAATTCCGTTAGACTTTGCTTGCTTAGGAAACTCCTTATCTCTCCTATTCTGAGTGATATCCTTGCTGGGTAGAGCATTTTGGGTTGTAAGTTGTTTCCTTTCAGCCCTCTGATTGTGCCACCTTCTTCTGGCCTGTGGAGTTTCTGCTATGAAAACAGCTAATAATCTTGCAGGTGTTCCCTTGTACATAACCAGTAGTTTTTCTTTTGTTACTTTTAAGATTCTTGAACTGTTGACAGTTTGATTATAATGTGTCTTATGTGGTTCCCTTTGGGTTCATCTTATTGGGAACTCTCTATGCTTTCTGGACCTGGATATCTGTTTGCTTTGACAGGTTAGGAAGTTTTCAGCCATTATTTCTTCAAATGGGTTTACTTTCCCTTTCTCTGTCTTTCCTCCTTCAGACTCCTATAATGAATGTTGGTACTCTTGATGTCCTAGTGGCCCCTTAAACTATTCTCATTTTTTATTCTTTGTTATTTTTGATGTCTGATTGGGTGATTTCCACTGCCTTGTCTTCTACATTGCAGCTCCTTCTTCTTCTTCTTCTTTTTTTAATATTTTATTTATTTATTTGACAGAGAGAAACATAGCGAGAAAGGCAACACAAGCAGAGGGAGTGAGAGAGGGAAAAGCAGGCTTCCTGCCAAGCAGGGAGCCCGATGCGGGGCTCAGTCCTGGGACTCTGGGATCCTGACCTGAGCCGAAGGCAGTTGCTTAACAACTAAGCCACCCAGGCACCCCCAGCTCCTTCTTCTGTATCATATAATCTGTTTGTTGATTCTCTAGTGTGTTTTTCATTTCAGTTATTGTATTCTTCAACAGTGACTGGTTCTTTTTTATACTTTCAATCTCTTTGTTGAGGTTCTCACTGTATTCATCATTTCCTCTACCCAGTTCAATGAGCATTTTTATGACCATTACATTGAACTTTGACAAATTGCTTATCTCCATTTTGTTTGCAGTTTGGGGTTTTATTTTTGTTTTTTGTTTGTTTGTTTGTTTTAAGATTTTATTTATTTATTTGACAGAGAGAAACACACTAGAGAAGGAACACAAGCAAGGGGACTGAGAGAGGGAGAAGCAGGCTTCCCGCCGAGCAGAAAGCCCGATGTGGGGCTCGATCCCGGGTCTCCAGGATCATGACCTGAGCTGAAGGCAGTCGCTTAACCAACTGAGCCACCCAGGTGCCCTGTTTTGTTTTGTTTTTAATTTTTGTCATGTTCTTTCATTTGAAACAAATTTCTGTGTACCTTCATTTTGCCTAACTCTCTGTGTTTATTTCTATGCATTAGGTAGATCAGTTACATCTCCAGATCTTGTAGGAATGGCTTTATGCAGAATGTGCCCTGTGGGGCCCAGCAGCACAAATACCCTTGGTCATCTGAGCCAGTGTCCAAGAGATGTCCCCTGTGTGGGCTGTGTGTGGACTTGCTGTTGTGTGAGGTTTTCCCTTGCTGTGGCTCTATGGTAGACCCAACCATGACTGCTACATACCATTCTGTCAGCCTCGAGCCTGTCTGGCTGAGATACCTGGCCATGACTGCTGCAAGCACACTGTTGTGCAGGGTTGGCTCCCTGCCTGTCTGCCTGCCTGCAAGGCCCAGCTGTGACAACCCTGAGCTTGCTGGAGGGCAGAGCAGGCCTCCAGTGTGGCTGGCTGCAAGGTCCTGGTATGACTTTTGTAGGCACTGTAGTGTATAGGACTGGGCCCCCAGTGTGGAACACTTGAAAGATCACTGATTCTGACCAAGGCCTCCCACGAGGTGTGGTGGGGCAAGGAGAGCTGCTTGAGAGGGGCTCCACTGCCAGCCGAGTTTGCCCCCTGAGTATAGGAGGGTAGGGGACCACTTGGGAGGAGTGCTGATCTGGGTTAGGTAGGTTGGGTGAGGCAAGTCCATGGGGGAACACTGGGGTTGGTGAGTGGTGTTAGCACAATAGATGGGCAGAGTCAGAAATGGTACCCACCTAGTGCTGAGCCAGCTAGGTAGAAGGGAAGTGAAAAGAAAATGGTGCCCACCATTTAACAGATCCCTGCCTCTCCAGCATATACCCTAGAATTAGTCAATGGTACTCCTTCACTGATACTCAGAAGCCTTTCAAACTGTTGTGGTGCAGTGAGTGAGACCATGTGGGGGCCCTTTAAGAGCAAAGTCTCAGTTTCCTGCTTGCCCTCTGACTCACCCGCCTGGTGTAAGCCAACATAAGCCCACTGGTTTTCAAAGCCAAACTTTATGGGTGCTTGTCTTCCCAGTGCAGGTTTTCTGAGCTGTGGAGCCCAATGTGGGATTTGTACCCCCCTCACCCATCCCTCAGGGCCTCTGTGATTATAATATCCCTTTCACTTGTGGGTCACTGCATCAGGCTGTGGGTCCTCACTGGACTGCATTTCCATCCCTTCTATTCATCTATTCATTTTTTTTTAATATCCTCACTTGTATAAGATCTATTCTGTTAGCCCTCAGTTCATTCTCAGAGATAGTTGTCCTGTGTTTAGTTGTACATATTGGTGTATTTGTAGAAGGAGGTAAGCTCAGGATCTTCCTACTGCACTCTCTTGATCCCCTCCTCCAACAAATACTTGTTGAGTATTATGTTCCCTGTCCTCTACCAAGCAAACAAACAAACATAAGCTGATGTACAGCTCTTATACTCAAAGATTTACGTTTTATCTAGGAAGTAAGACATGGACACTTATTGAAAGTATGAGGTACTGGGGCGCCTGGGTGGCTCAGTTGGTTAAGCGACTGCTTTCAGCTCAGGTCATGATCCTGGAGACCCAGGATCGAGCCCCACATCAGGCTTCCTGCTCTGCAGGAAGCCTGCTTCTGCCTCTCTCAGTCCCTCTGCTTGTGTTCCCTCTCTCGCTGTGTTTCTGTCAAATAAATAAATAAAATCCTTTAAAAAAAAAGTATGAGGTACTGAAGGTGAAATGCCTGAGAATTTAAAGGAAAATAAATTACCATAAGCAAGGCAAGCTTCAGAGGGATGGTATGAATGGAACTAAATCTTGGAGGAAGGCAATAATTTCAGCCTGGAGGAGTCTTAGAGGTAAGGAGTGGAGGCAGATATGCAAACAGACTATTTCTGAGTTTAAAGAAGTCTGTGTGTCTCCAGCAGCCCATAAGAAAGTAAACAATTTAAGATTTGAAAGAATGAGGCTGGTGAGAGGCAAAAGAGAATTCATAAAAGGAGACAAAGAAAAATATAATACATAGGAAGAGAACAAAATTCTTACGTCTCTAGGATGCCAGACGTTCAAGAAGAAAGACCAATGAATAGAACTAAAGAGAGGTTAAGGAAAACAAAAGAAGGGGAAAAAAGACCACTGGATTCAATATTAGTACCTTCAAAGGTATAGTTTCAGGTTATATATAACAATATATGATAGATACAACTACAGTATTCAGAACATACATAACAGAAAAATTAAAAGTCCATTAAGGATTTCAGTGGCTAAATGATTGATAAGGAAGCGGAAACCGCAGGTAGGTAAGGTGAATGACCATATTTTCTTAACCAGGAGTCAAATCACATGATCTGCCAACAAGATAAAAATGTTTACAGTCAATTCTATCATAGAAATTTCAGGGTCTGTTTTATTTCCATAGTGAGCCATGTACTTTACAAGTTTGAAAATCAGAATAAACAAATCAGTTTGCAAATTCAGAGGGCAGTATCACATTGAGGTAATTGTTTAGGTCTTGGATCATAAAAGAAATGAGAAGGATCGGGGAATAGGACCTGTAAGAAAGGTTGAGAAGTAATCACCATCCCAGAGTTGATGCCTTCTTCCAAAGGTAAAACCAGAGGAAATCCCAATAAAAGAATGAAATCTAGGAATTAATTATTTAAACTTACAATGTGGCATGTAAAACTATGTTCTAAACTTTCAAGTACAAACCACATGTTTGTCATTTATTACTTCATGGAGATCTCTTCATCTTGTCTCATTTCCCCAATGAGACCTTCAAAGTATGGCACTATATTTTATACATTTTCATATAGCTAGCACTCAGCTCAAAACCTTGCTTTCCTCAGCAGTCACTCTTAATTGGAGGATAAAAAATACGATGAAAAGATAATCTCACACTTACCATGCATGTATTTAGATCTAATCTAAATGTAATTAGGTAATTAGGCTAAAGACAAATAAAGTTTTTGTGTTTATTTTCTTTATTGTTATGTTATAATGAATTAGGTTTTTTCTGTCCATCTGTCTTCACCCTTCTTTGTATTCCCAAACAAATGAACTAATACCACTCCAATCATTCACTTTTTTTTTTCTGCTGAATACTAAATATGTTGATCTGGTATCAAAGAGAATATTATAATCTCTGTGAAAACATAACTTTAGACCAACATAATTCACTAAACTTCCATCATTCTTATCTAATTTTTTCTTAGAACTTTATCAAAAGTTCTCTATATTAAAAAAAATCATCTACCTTCTTTCCTTGTGGTAAAAACTGTTCTAACTAGAAAGCTTATTTTGAAGGAAATTAAATATTAACTCAATTGTGTTATGTTTAAAGCATTCATTTAGCTCAAATCTTTCAGGCAACTAATTTTGCTACTTCTTTCTTAGTTCCACAATACTAGATTTCCTGGCTAGTTTTCGTATTGTTATCTTGTTTTGGTTTGGCTAATTTGTTGTACATGTAAGCACAAATTACATCACATATACCCTAAATTTTAAAAATCGTTCTTTAGAAAACAATTGCAGGAAATAATAATCTCAAACACAATGCCTATACTGTGAGATCACTGAAGCTGGAAAACCTCCTTGTTCCAACTGGTGACCCATCAGCTTGCAACAAAATCTTGCTACTCTATTAGCAGGTTGGGGAATGTGTTCAAACATATGACCATTCTAAGCACTTTTCATTTTTTCACATTAAGAAGAAGTTTAGGGGCGCCTGGGTGGCTCAGCTGGTTAAGTGTCTGCCTTCAGCTCAGATCCTGATCCCAGAGTCCTGGGATCGAACCCCTCATTGGGCTCCTCCCTCGACAAGTAGGCTGCTTCTCCCTCTCCTCCCTGTTTGTACTCTCTGACCATCTCTCGCTATCTCTGTCTCTGACCCTCAAATAAATACATTAAAAAAAGAAAGAAAGAAGTTTAAATACATGGTGAGCTCATCCAAATGATTCACCACTTTGTCAACTGAAACAACCTTTTAAATAATGTTATTTACACTTTATTCAGATAGTAGTGTCATCACAGACCTGGTGGATGATAAGTAAGTCACAGAGGCTCTCAAACGCGGTCTCTTTCAAGGAGCATTACTTTTTCAAAATGTTGAGGTTAGTGTCTTTCGAAGGACCAGATATTTTTAGTAGTCCCAATGACAAATACACTTGCATTTTTTAAATATCAGGCAATTCAGTTATTCACAAAATATGTCAAGAATTTGCAATCATGAGTGCTCATTAACTCAACTCAGCATTTACTGAACACCCGTTATGGATAAGCACCTGCTTTGTCATAAATACAGAGATAGAAAATATATTATGTACACTCAAAAGAGGAAGTACTGGGGAGTCTTTAGGGGTACATTGAAGTTGCGTGGTAAGAAGTGCAAGGAAGAGTATTCAGGCAGGTAAACAACTGAAACCCTGGGATGCCTTTTGAGGGGTGAGGCTCAGGAAAACGTATTCAAATGCAAAGGGCTCCCTGTGTCATAGAATGATTGAAGGTCTTATCCTAGAAGTTAGGGATACTTAATGAAGGACTCTAAGTAGATAATTGATTTGCTTTTTCAGTCATATCTACAGTCACATACAAAAAAATGGGCACATCTCAAAATTTTAATATAATAAAATTTTTAATTTTTTAAATAAAATTTAATATAAAACCTTTGGTTCAATAAGCATTGGTTAAGTACCCTTGATCAATTATGCTTTTTTCTAATATAAAAAATATCTTAGGCAGGGACTCCTGCGTGGCTCAGTTGGTTAAGTGTCTGCCTTCAGCTTGGGTTGTGGTCCCAGGGTCCTAGGATGGAGCCCCACATTGGGGCTCCCTGCTCAGTGGAGAGACTGCTTTTCCCTCTCACTCAACTGCTCCCCCACTTGTGCGTGCGTGCACTCTCTCTCTGTCTCAAATAAATAAGTAAAATCTTTTAAACATTTAAGAAAAGCAAATGTCAAAGTCAATATAATATAGAAGACACTGTATTCTAGGCACTGTGAGAGGTGTAACAGAGCAAACACAAACTCAGCCTTTAAGAAATGTGATTTCCATGGGGGTACTTGGGTGGCTCAGTCCTTAAGCATCTGCCTTCGGCTCAGGTCATGATCCCAGAGTCCCACGTTGGAGCCCCACATCCAGCTTCAGGAGGCCTCTCACTCTTCCTGCTTGTGTTCCCTCTCTAGCTGTGTTTTTCTCTGTCAAATAAAATCTTTAAAAAAAAAAAAAAAGAAATGTGATTTTCAGCTAAAAGTCTAAGATATGCTTAACTGTTTTTGAATGTATGCTTATTTAAGTAAAATCCACCTTTGCAGAGAACCTGCATTTAGAATCATCATGGAAAAGACCGGTAAATGGGGCATATTCTCAGGTCAGTAATGTATTTGCAAGTATTCTTATTTAGATCATTTTGTAAATTTTAAGCAATAAATACAAATGACCTGTTGCACAAAAATCAGCAGTTATATTTGTACTTATCATAAGTTCCTCAGGTCTCATGGCTTCCCCACTGCACCCCATTCTAGACATGGCTCCTAGCAGCTCTTCTCCATCTCCTTGTCAGCCCACACCTCCTTCCCCAGCTTTGCCTTTCCCCACATCTCCTTAAGTAACTGAGGGCAAGTTCAAGTGAAACAGGATACATGTCCACCTGCTTGCTCCTGAGGTTTATTCTAATACCTCCACTTTACAACCAGGGAACCTGAGTCATTCTAAATGATCTCCAGCGCCTTCTGCCTACCTTCTTCCTTACAAAATCAATTCTTCTTTGACATGGACTGTGTGCTCTTTTTTACTCTCAACAGTCTTATCTCTGATTTGGATGCTTCATAATTTTATATTTGGCCTATATTTTCTTCACCCTTAGTTTCCTAGAATATATCTTCCTCCTTTTCCATTCTTCCTCCCTCACCCTTTTTATCTACCTTATAACACAACTGTTCCAGGTTTGTTAATCCAGTCTTCCTGATCTAGTAAACCTGACATGGGTAGCCTCTTTGACCTCCTAACCCTCCCTCACCATTAAATTTAATCTTTTCAAAGAATAATCTTGGACCTTATTGAGACTATTTTGAAGTAGCAGTTGTTTACACATTAAGAGCATTTAATCTCAGTGTGTTCCTTAAAATAAATCGGTTAGGTAGGCAATATTACTTCTTGTTTCACAGTGTTAGCAACAACAACATTAATAATAGCTAACACCATCTGACCATTTTAAGTCTTGGGCAATGACCTACACACTTCATATATCTCATCCAACATGCTACTCACTGCAAAGCTATGAGTCATACTATTATTATCCCCATTTTAAAGAGTAGGAAACTAAGATCAGTAATTACCTTGCCTAAGATCTCATATATATTAAGTAGCTGAGCCTGGGCTAATTCCATACCTAATGTTCCACCTTACTTCATACCTAATGTTTCACCTTACTTAGCCCTTACTGGGCTAATTCCACCTTTGATTTGCTCCTTGAGCCATGATTTCTTCTGTTTAAAGAGGTGGAGGAAGGAGAGAAAGGGTAAGAGGAGGATCTAAAGAGATCTTTCTTCAATGATCTGTTGTAAAGATCAACCAGGAAAGGGCGTGGCACAAAGTAGTGCCTGATGCTAATACCTTTTCACACTTTTAAGCATTCAGTAGGAAGACCTCCTCCATCCTGTACAAGGTGCTTGTGCAGATGGGTGTAGAGAAATGACAAAGGAGGCATCATGGATCTTATGGTCTAAAGGAGGGAAGCTGCATTTCCCAAGTACATAATAGAAATCATCTATATTAATTCTCACATGCCATCCACTACGTGACTTTCTTAAATGTGTTCTCTCGTACATAAACACTGTCCTTATACTTCTCCTAAGACACTTGGTGTGTTTTCTTTTGTAATATAATTTCCATTTCCTGTTATGATGGTGATGTTCTTGAAGACTGGGACTATGCCTTGCCTGTGTTCTGCATTCTTGCCAACTGTTAACACACAGGAGATACTCGATAATTATGCCCTAAATTTAGCAATAGAATAGCAGTAGAACTGTAAAAATATTTCTCTGTGTCCTCAAGATTTCAAATCAAGGAACTATTACTTCAGTGACTAGATCAGATTTTTCTTCTCATGAATGCTGCCTCATAAATGAGTTCTTCACCACTCTGCAATAAACTCTTCCTGGAAATGATTAGCTAAGATGTGATTACCTAAGATAGATGCTTAACCAAGTGGCCCCTTATTTTTTTTAGTGAAGGCAGCCCCTGTTAAAGAAATGGCTTTAAGTTCATTTTTCCATACCTGAATTTCTTAGAAATATTATGTCAAAAAAATCTGAAGAAGTGTATTCAGAATAAATGCATTCTATTTATTACAAGTTCGTATTTTTGTCTAAGAATTATAGGATGGGAGGGAGTTTTGAGCCTTGTTTTTAGCCTACTGAGTCATGCTGATATGCGAGAGAAAAGCTGGCACCACCTTATCTACCCCATAGTCCACACCAGAGCAGCCCCTCCCAGAGGCAAAGTCTGGGTTCCATCAGCCCAGCCTCTGCACAGACACCTAGTAGCACTTCTGTGCACGAAAGCGTGTTCTCTTTCCATTATGGACTCACCGCCTTATTCTTCAAGCCTTACCTCTCACCCCTAAAGAGTATACAGAGAATGAAGAAATCCAGGCCGTTACCACACAACAAGGTTGTGCACAAAATGTATTCAGGAATCATGACCTGCTGATTAGGAAGTTAGTCACTCCCTACCCACTAGCACTGTGCGGTTTTACCTCAGATCAGATTAGAAAGGAGAACCCAGAATTTGGAGACAGGTCCCGTGATCAAAATCCGGTTAAGCAGAGCATTTACAAAGCAGAAAGATGTGATCACCATGCAGCTGAGTTTTGTTGAAAGATAAAGCCCAGGGAAATGATACTATGCCAAGGGAAACAGCTTTGTCAGAATTCCCATTTCTAATGGAAGTCCACATTCAGATCTCTCTTCCTCAAAAGAAAGTGTTATTTAATGGGTCTATTTGAATATTGTTTAAACCAAAATGAAAGGGAAAGGAACTTCATGGCAGACACTTTGTAGAGACAGGAATTGAAAGCACTTAGGGACGGTTTCCTTTGTGGGGGAAGAACCCTGAGAAAGAGGAACACTCTAAACAAATTTATTGAGAGAAATGTCAGATAATAAGAGACCTGAGAAGGAAGCTTTCTCATTCATTGATTCACTGATTCATATTGAGAGGAGCATGGGTTTTTTGTTTGTTTGTTTGTTTGCTTGTTTTTTAAAGATTTTATTTATTTGACAGAGAAAAACACAGCCAGAAAGGGAATAGAAGCAGGGGGAGTGAGAGAGGGAGAAGCAGGCTTCCCACCGAGCAGGGAGCCTGATGTGGGACTCAATCCCGGGTCTCCGGGATCATGATCCCAGCCGAAGGCAGTCGCCTAACCAACTGAGCCATCCAGGTGTCCCCTAGAGGAGCATGGTTTTTTTGTTTTAATATTTTCTTTTTTCTTTATTTGAGAGAGAGACATCACAAGTCAGGGGAGAGGCATAAAGAGAGGGAGAGGGACAAGAAGACTCTCTGCCAAACGAGGAGCCTAATCTGGGGTTTGATCCCAGAATCTGGAGATCATGACCTGAGCTGAAGTCAGACACTTAACTGCCTGAGTCACTTAGGCACCCAGAGAGGAGAACATTTTAACCATGACTCAGGATAACATTTTCTATGAAGTAATAAACTTAAATCAAATATATCAGTATAAATTTAAAAATCGGTCTATACTTAAGTCCATGTTTTAATCCCATCCACATTCTTATGGTTTTCTTTCAGATTATGTAAAAAAATACTTGTACAAAATTCAAACAATACAAAAATGTATAAAATAAAAGGCAAAGTTCTCAAAGAATCCCACATTTCAGAACAACCACCATTAACAGTTTGATTTATATTAACTGGAATTTTTGTTCATGTTCTTACATGTAAATGTCTTATAATTATATTACACATATTACTCTGTAACTATACTTTCTCAATCCATCCATAGACACATTCCCATGTCAGTGCATTTGCTTCCATATGAAGTCATTGCTCCAACTGGTCCACTCCATTTTTTTTCTGACCATGACCAAGTCTATATTCATGACCTTTTGAATTATTTACAGATTGTTTTACTTTCCAGTACTGTAAATTCTGCCTCAGTGAATATCTTTGTATGTATGTTTTTGCACACTTGTATGAAGTTTTTCATGGAAGTGGAACCGATAGATCAAAAGGCATCCAAAAATGTGCCAATTACTATTTTTCAACAATTTACACAGTCACCAAAACTGAGTATTAACAACTTATTGAATTTAGTCTATATGGTAGGAGAAATATTGTTTCAATTTATATCAAGGAGGCTAAGAATCTTTTTAGATCAGATACTTTTATTTCTTCATGTAAAAATTGCCAACCCATCAAGCCACATCCTTGGTTCATTTCTCTATATTTGTGATTTATCATTTTCTCACTGATTTCTAGGAATATGGATCATTTTTCTGGTATTCATTTGCTCTTGGATCCATTTCTCCTTTTACCATTGGTGTGTATGGGGTGGGGGGAGAGATAATGGCATGCTGACCCATGCGGACTGCTTTTCCAGTTGGCTTCCAGCTGAGTTTGGACAATGAGAGTCCCTTGTGGAAGACTGGAAGGTGTGGAAGTCAGAATAATGGCCCCTCCAAGATGCCTAGGTCATAATCCCTAGAAGAGCATGTTACGTTACATGACAAAATGGAATTGAGTTGCAGGTGGAATTATGTTTGCAAATCAGCTGACCTTAAAATAAGGAGAGCATCCCTGGTTATCCAGGTGGGTCCAGTGTAATCACAAGAATCCTCAAAAGTGGGAGAAGGAGCTGGAAGGGGGAGAATCAGAGATGGCACTATGAGAAGAATTTAACAGACTTGCTGTCTTCGAAGATGAAGGAAAGGGCCGTGACTGAAGGCAGGTGACCTCTAGAACCTGGAAAAAACAAGGAAACAAACACTCCTCAAGAGGCTCCAAAAAGAAATGCAGCCTGGCTAACGTCTTGTTTTTAGCTTACTGAGTCCTGTTTCTGACATTTAAATGCCAGACTGTAAAACAATAAATGTTTATTGTTTAAAGTCACATAATTTGTGTTGATTTGTTATAGCAGTAATACAAAACTACTACAGGGCTCCAGAGGAAGGAATAATCCATCCTTAGCTCCGGGTCCAAGTAGCAAGTCCAGCATTCACTGTGTCCCTCTGGCTTCTGTGTCCACTAGAGAGGCCTGCATCATTTTGGTTTCAGCTAGTAAACCTTGGCTCCTGGACTCTGGGAGTACCACATCTTCCATTTTCCTCTCTGGTTCAGGGCCCAAGAAGCTACTTGCTCTTGACAACCTTTGAGGTCCTTACTATCCTCCTTTTGGCTTTTTGCCTTTTGTATCAGCAATGAAAACTATTCTTGTATTAGATTCTCTATGCTTCAGATATTTAGAGATCTCTTTTCCTGGTTGCATCCTGCTTGATAGAGTCTGTTCAAGGAAGTTAGAGATGTTTTCCCAGCTTGATGTTGGGGTTTTTGTTGTTGTTTGGTTTTGTTTTGTTGTTAACTTTTGAAAGTGTTTTTATGCCATTCAGAAGATTTAAACTTGCATGTTTAACTACATGTCAATCTTTTTATAATGATGTTTTAAAGAAATATTTTAGGGCACCTGGGTGGCTCAGTTGGTTAAGCCACTGCCTTCCACTCACGTCATGATCCCCAAGTCCTGGCACTGAGTCCCACATCGGGCTCCCAGCTCCGTGGGGAGTCTGCTTCTCCCTCTGACCTCCTCCCCTCTCATGCTCTCTTTCACTCTCTCTCTCTCTCAAATAAATAAAATAAAATAAAATAAAAATTTCTAGAGGGGGAAAGTGCAGGGGGAAAGGGAAAATTCCAAGCAGGCTTCACTCCTGACACAGGGCTCTATTTCACGACCCTGAGATCGTGACCTGAGCCAAAATTAAGAGTCAGATGCTTAACAGACTGAGCCACCCAGGCAACCCTGTAATGGCTTTGGAGTTTTATGTTATAGTTGAAAGGCCTTTTCTCCACTGAAATTTTAAAAATAATCTTTCATTTAACCTAGTTTCACAATGTTCACTGATAAATAATATATAATCACAAAAATTATACATAATAAATATACAGCTTGCTGAATTTTCACCAATTGTAAAAGCTCTAGTCATTCTAATTTCATTTTTTACACTTAAGATGATATGTTTGGATTTGATTTAGGGTAGACAGAGTGATATTGGAATTCAGGTTTGTTTTCCCTTCAATGACAAACTCTTCATAATGTTTGAAAACAGTAATCCAGGGATGCCTAAGTGGCTCAGTTGGTTAAGCGGCTGCCTTCAGCTCCGGTCCTGATCCCAGTGTCCTGGGATCGAGTCCCACATCCGGAGCCTGCTTCTCACTCTCCCTCTGCCTGCTGCTCCCTCTGCTTGTGTTGTCTCTCTGTATCAAATAAATAAATAAAATCTTAAAAAAAACCACACACACAATAATCTATAGTACTCCTACAGATCTGAAATGCCTCCTAGAGTATCCTCTTAATTCTGTATCTCCTTGATCAATTTCTGGACTCTGATCTATCGCTACCTGTGTTAGTGCTTCACTGCTTTTTCTTCTTCTTCTTCTTTTTTTTGTTTTACTGCTTCTTAAGGTTTTAATGTAAAATTGTGAGAAACACTCCCTGTCATCTTAATTACTCATCCTCAGAATATATACTGTTTTAAATGTGTAGAATTACAAAAGGGCCTTGCCCCCGCAAGAGTGAGTAAACAAGCTCTAGGGGCACCTGGGTGGCTCAGTCATTAAGCGTCTGCCCTCAGGTCATGATCCCAGAGTCCCAGAATGGAGCTCCGCATTGGGCTTCCTGCTTGGTAGGTAGCCTGCTTCTCCCTCTCTCTCACTCCCCCTGTTTGTATTCTCTCTCTAGCTGTGTATCTTTCTGCCAAATAAATAAAGTCTTTAAAAAAAGAAAATTCTAGAAGTTGAATTTTTGAGGTTAGCATTATAAAGCAGGAACAATAATTAATTAGCCCTCTTACCTGCTCAGTCGCTCCTATGGTCATTGTTAAGCAAATTTTGCAATGTTAAAACAGTAGTTTGTGGGTGGCCAAGATACTTTTAGACTAGCTTGGCCCAGATAAGACACTGCTGTAATATTTCCACCATGTTTTCCAGCTTCCCTCCTTTTCCAGTGGTACTTGATTAGAGCAGTGGCTCCATAGATTCATAAGTATGTGGAATTATCAGAGGATAACTTCTATTTTTTTTATCCCAGTTTTTTTTCCTTTCTTTCTTTTTTTAAATTAACATATAACGTATTATTTGTTTCAAGGGTACAGGTCTGTGATTCGTCAGTCTTATACAACACCTAGCACTCCCACAACACATACCCACCCGACTGTCAATCACCCAGCCACCCCATCTCCTCACTTCTCCTCCAGCAACCCTCCGTTTGTTTCCTAAGATTAAGAATCTCTTATGGTTTGTCTCTGTCTCTGGTTTCATCTTGTTTCATTTTTTCCTCTCTTCCCCTATGATCCTCTGCCTTATTTCTTAAATTCCACATATCATTGATGTCATATGATAATTGTCTTTCGCTGACTTATGTTTCTTAGCATAATACCCTCTACAGAGACTTCTTTTTAACTCTTGTTTTTGTTCTTTGGTTAGTGAGAAAATTGGTTGTTTCTCATTTTTCCTTTTTTAAAATTTCTTCAAAGTCTTTACTATGACTGAATGAAGATAATGTGGATATTGTTGTGTTTTTCTTCTCCATAATACTTCTCCAAAATACTGAAATGGTACAACTGACATCCTACCTTTAATTTCTCATCACACTGTTAAAAGAATTCCCAAATGAGAATTTTTTTCTTGAAAGATCAATTATTTAATTGGAAAGAAATAACTAAAAATTAAATGTGCCTCATAAACATTATTTTCTTTTATTTATTTATTTATTTATTTATTTATTTATTTATTTATTTATGTGTTTGTTTGTTCATTTATTTATTTGACAGAGAGAGATCACAAATATGCAGAGAGGCAGGCAGAGAAAGGAGGAAGCAGGCTCCCTGCTGAGCAGAGAGCCTGACACAGGCCTCGATTCCAGGACCCTGAGATCCTGACCTGAGCTGAAGGAAGAGGCTTTAACCCACTGAGCCACCCAGGTGCCCATAAACATTATTTTCTTTAATGTAATGAATTCCAACATTCCCAACACTTCTATAAAAAAAAAAAAAAAGCAATTAGGGGAAACATAATCTGTGTTTTTCTTCCTGGTATTATTATTTAAAACTTTATAAACATTTATGGCACAACAAGGTTTAATGTTCTTCCCAAACTTTTTATCAATATTCTCAATTTATTTATTTATTTATTTAGTTAGTTAGTTAGTTAGAGAGGTAGAGAAGGGGGTGGGGTCAGAGGGAGAGAATCTTAGGCAGACTCCACACCTCCACATGAGATCATGACCTGAGTTGAAATCAAGAGTTAGATGCTTAACTGACTGAGCCATCCATTCACCCCAATATTTATTTTTATATTGCATTTTCAGCTTCTAAAAGCCACCTATACTTCTTGACTTATAGTTCCTTTCTCTGTCTTCAAGGCTGGCAACTTTGCATCTCTCCAGCTATTCTTCAACTGTCATATATTCCTCCAGTTGACTCTTCTTCTGCCCTCTCTTCCACTTTTAAGGATCTTTGTAATTACATTGGGCCCACCTGAATAATCTATTTTAAAATCAGTTAATTTGCCACATTAATTATCTTAATTTTTTTTCCTATTTAATGCAGCGTATTCACAGATTCCAAGGATTAGCACATAACTATTTTGGAGGGCCATTGTTCAACCTGTTATAGCATATACATTAATATACATTTATAAACCAAGATTCAATTGCAGAGAATATAATCTACACCAGCTACCTTAAGTAGAGAAGAATATATTTCAATGGCATCAGAACTGATGGTTGACTAACTAGATTTCAGCTAAGCTACCAGGAGTCATTCCCGAAGAACACAGTGCAAAACTAGGTTACCAGAGAGCTGATGATACTGATCTCATCAGGTATGTGTACGTGGAATCTGGAGGCTGTGGGCAAGGGTATTGTCTGTAAAAGTTATATCACCTCCACTACAATCAGAAAGCTGCCTCTGCTAAATTGGAAATCCAGTACTGCACTGCTGAATTGTGTAGCCTGTGCCGATATTCACATCAACGAAATGGATGCCTCTTACTGTGTGTCCTCACTTAGCTCAGTTTCAAAATCAAGTGTCATGCAAGTGCATCTGATGAGAGGAACCTACATCACATTAGGAACTCTGATTATAATGGAGTTTGGGTGATGCCATTTTTAGTTTCCTAGCTCTTGCAACATAGGAAAGCATGCTAGCAAGAGGCTAAGAATGGATATTAAACAAATTAACCAAGATATATGCTAGATGCATGCATGGTATGTTTCTGGAAGGGAATATAAGAAACCACTACAGTGGATGCAGCCAGGAGGGGGAAATTTGAGTGGTTGGAGGCTAGGATAAGAGGGACACTTTTTCACTGTACATCCTTTATAACTATTGAAATTGGTACTTTGCACATATATTTGTGTTCTCACAACTAAATAATTTTTAAATAGTATAGGGCAAACAAAACCAAGTAAGCTAAAATAAAAATTAAAAGATCTCCAATGATTCTAATATAGCTAGTCCACAGGCCAGGGTAACCACATCAATTAATACTTGCTGAAATTAATGTATTTTCTATTCAGTCTAGTTGAGGAGGAGCATAGTTAGCTACAGAGTAACTGATAATTGTTGGATTTTATTTTATGTTTTATTTTGGCACCATCTGTGGATAAAAACTGTAATCTTTACTGATATTACTTTCTTTACCCTGCATTTTGCTCTCATTTCTTAGCATGACTGGTTAACTAATATATATACAAAATCCTGACTTGCAAAGACCGATCACTTGGGGAAGACTAATCGTTTAGACTAAACTCCATGGCCAGAAACTCCTGTTGGCACAGGTAAGGACAGCAGGCATAGTGCCAAAAAGGGAACAGTTCTGTAGGATGGTCTTACGAAACTCAAACCTATTAAACCAAGAAAATACTTGAGGAGTAAATGGAACATAATGCTGAGCCCGAGGGACTAGAAAGAGGCTTTATTTAAAGAAATGGGGACAGAAACGGGGAATCCAGAGGAAGTGGTATTTTGGCTGGGGAAGAAAGCGAGTTGATTTATGCAACATCAGGCTGGTAGCTGGGATGGTCTTTCTAATAGCAGAGTCGGAGCAGTCATTGAAATGAGGAACTGAAATTTAAGAGAGGGCAAATCTGCAGGGCAGATGAATTTAATAATCATCAAGCACATATAGGTCTTTACTATAAAGGTCTTGATGAAATCTACTTTACGACAGGCTCAGACCATGTTTCCAGTGCATGTCACTCTTAGTATCAGAAAATGAAACCTGTCAGTGGGAATTGAGTAGAAATGGCAGCTGAGGCTTTCTCTCTGGGAAATGTGGCAAACAGCTCTAACTATGATCAAGTTGTTGATCCCTCTGGGCAGATGTCACTGGATTGGCCTGTGAACTCCCAGGGGCTAAAGGAGTAAGTGGAAAACTGTCTGGTCAGCTGTATACCATAGTGTAGCACCCGGGAGAAGGTGCTCTGGTTTCCCTTCTACAGCAATCAAGAGCTTTCTGGAAAACAAGACTTCATATTTATTACTACTCAGTAATAATCATAACCCTTTGGAATTGGGCCATTAATTGATCAGGAAAAAGAGCATGTGACTCTGTGTAGAAATACTTAAAATAGTTCCTCTACGTCCCCCTACACCCACTTAAAC
Source organism: Spilogale gracilis (assembly GCA_004023965.1). Lineage (NCBI taxonomy): Eukaryota > Metazoa > Chordata > Mammalia > Carnivora > Mephitidae > Spilogale > Spilogale gracilis. Next base: position 173,286 of record PITA01001794.1, read on the forward strand.
CAGCTGTTGAAGAGTTGCCTCCAAAAGTTAATCACTGACTAGAACAGAAAGACATTTCTTGGCTGCTCTCCATACTACAAGATATGACTCTAGAAAAATGCATGTGTACTCATGATTCCTTGGAGAATTCAGTGGGTGTGGAGGAAGAAACCGCTTCAAGCAGTGACCTGACCCAAGATGAGAAATCTGACTCGACCGGAGAAGCTGTAGACGCTCTCAGATGCAATCTCAGCCAGTGAACAGGAAGAGGAGCAGGGCCACCTGCCTGGGGCTGAGGTGTCCGGCCCCCAGATGACTCAGGCTTTTTCTGAGGTGGACAGGAGGAATGCTACAGTGGGACTACTCACGGAGGTGGCTGGTGACTTTCCTGTTCTGTCCAGTATTAAAAGTTTTGCTTTGTCAATAATTTTTAAGGTCAGCATGCTGGGAAATGTGGCTGTTGGCACCAGGTAGCAAATAGAATAATTGTGTTGCCGAGATAGTCACCTCTGTGGTGTGATTTCACTTTGCTGAGAGGCTGAAAGCATCTGCTCAAAATTACTTCCTGATCTCCTGAGGCAAAGGAAATAAAAGCAAAAATAAGCTATTCGGACTTCATCAAAATAAAAAGCTTCTACACAGTGAAGGGAACAATCAACAAAGCTAAAGGGCAACCTACAGAATGGGCGAAGATATTTGCAAATGACACATCTGATAAAGCATTAGTATCCGAGTTATAGGAAGAACTTATAAAACTCAACAACCAAAAACACACAATCCAATTAACAAATGAGCAGAAGACATAAATAGACATTTTTCCAAAGAAGACAAACAGATGGCCAGTAGTCACATAAAAGATGCTCAATATCACTCGGCATCAGGGAAATGCAAATCCAAACTATAATGAGATATCACCTCACGCATATCAGAATGGCTAAAATCAACAACACAAGAAAAAACAGGTGCTGGCCAAGATACGGAGAAAAAAGAAGCCTCTTGCACTGTTGGTAGGAATGCAAACCAGAGCAGCCACTCTGGAAAACAATATGGCAGCTCCTCAAAAGGTTAAAAATAGAAATACCCTATGATCCAGCAATTGCACTAGTAGGTATTTGCCCAAAGAATACAAACACTAATTAAAGGGGTACATGCACCACGATGTCTATAGCAGCATTATTTAAATAGCCAAGATAGGGAAACAGCCCAAGTGTCCATCGACTGATGAATGGATAAAGATGTGGTATATGGTAAACACACATATATGCACAATGGAATATTATTCAGCCATTGAAAAAGAACTAAATCTTGTCATTTGAAACAACATGGATGAAGCTAAAGAGTATTATGTTAAACAAAATAAATCAGAGAAAGACAAATGCCATGTGATATAACACTATGTTAACTAACTGGAATTTAAATAAAAACTTAAAAAAAATTACTTTCTATAACCCCTCCTGAAGTTCATTGAACACAGAAGTGCTGTGTCCTGTTTTGTGAACCTCTAAGTTGATGCTTCCTTATCAGGGAGGGAGTAGATGGAATATGTCCCACGGCCAATAAGGGAAGGGAAGAAGAGCCAGAAAGTTCATTAAGGTAATGGTTCCATATGGTGGTTTTCTTTTTTTAAGATTTTTTAAATTTGTTATTTGACAGAGAGAAACACAGCTAGAGAGGGAACACAAGCAGGGGGAGTGAGAGAGGGAGAAGCAGGCCTCCTGCCAAGAGGGGAGCCCGATGTGGGAGTCAATCATGGGACTCCAGGATCATGACCTGAGCAGAAGGCAGACGCTTAATGACTGAGCCACCCAAGCACCCCTCTATATATTATTATTTTAAGCAGTGGCGTCGCCTTTATTTTTCCAAACAAGATTTTAGGTACAACTCTGATATAGAAAAGCAGAACTTCTGTATTTGGGACAAGACTGATGGGATTTTGGTTCCTCCTGCTAGACCCAAAAAGTTGGCCTTCCTAAGTTTCAAAAACTATTGCAAAGTAGCACATGTTCTTCTTTAAAATGTAAAAACCCATGCAATAACTATGTTAAACCAGAATCTATCTATTGATAGTTTAATACCCCTTAGTGTGAATTAATTTCAATCAGATCTCTACTTTTCCTAATAAATGGCTGAAATAAATGCACCAGAGAATGTTAATTTTAGCAAAATAGAAGAAAAACAAAATTAGTTTTGAAGCATGTGGCATTACGAGCTAGGGTAGAATAATGGCATGTCTAAGGAAGATTTTGAGCCTGGTTCTGATTACAAAGACAAAAACTAGGATACCATGACCATGAGAAATGGTTTTCTGCAATCTTATTTGACACTTACGCCAATTATTGCCTGTGCGACCTTGGGCAAGTTACTTGACATCGTGATGTCTTGGTTTCCTCATTTAGAACATGGCACTAATAATAGTACATATCTTATAGTGTTCTGAGGATCAAATGAATTGATATTTTTTAAACCTTAGGACACTGTCTGAAATATAGTCTCCACTCTGGAAGTATGGAAATCAACCATTCTTGAACCAGGATTCACAGTAACAAAAAATCTCTCTATCTTAACTGTGACACACACTAAGTCAAGTGCACAAAAGTTATTACTGTAGTTTTACTTTCCTCAGAAAAAATGTGATAAAAGTTGGTATGTAATCTTTATCAATATAATCCTAGAGAAACCAATAACCTTTGACATCAGAGATTACTACTATAAACAATATGTCCATGTATGAGAAATTTTGAAGGGAAAAAGTGTGAAAACATTTTCATTTGCATAATAAAAGCAAAAGTTTATCACCAAAATGTATCCCAGTGCAAAGAATTATCGGGTGCAGTCTGTTTGCCAATATGAACTAAAAATTCAACTCATGTTCTGGAAATAGAAAATGATTTAATAGAAAAGAAACTTCAAAGTACTAGCTAGTGATCAAGAAATTTACCCATGCCTTAGAGATACAACTTTGGATTATTCTGACGATTTTAACTTCCTCATCCCTGTAATTTTGTAATAGAAATGTGGAAGGACAGAGTTTCACTACTAAAAGAAGCCATAAAAGGCATTTAGTCCAGCTACTTATCTGGTTCTTGAAGCTATCCTTGCCAAAGCAGAATTCAGTCTATTCTTCAGCCCTATCTTTAATTGGGAGTTCACTGTCCTTGAGGCAAAGAAACCTTCCTTCAGATACCTTTGAATAATAGAGTTATTTATATTACTGTATTTCACTCTGCCCTCTTAGCGCCTAACAGAATGTCTAACCCTTTCTCACTGCTCTCTTTAAAAATGTGAAGAGAGGGGCACCTGTGTGGCTCAGTCACTGTAAGGCATTTGACTCTTGATCTCGGGGTCGTGAGTTTATACCCCATGTTGGGCAGAGATTACTTTAAAACATGTGAAAAGTCTCTTATTTCTGAGTCTTCACTTTCCCTAGCTTGACACCCTCAGTTCCTTTGACCCTTTCCAACTGATTTGTTTTATGTGTATTTCTCCTCCTGGTTGATTGTCTCCACTCCAGGTTTTTTCTTTTCTTTTCTTTTTTAAGGATTTTATTTATTTATTTGACACACACACACACACACACACACACACACACACACACACACACACAGAGTTAGAGAGGGAACACAAGCAGGGGGAGTGGGAGAGGGAGAAGCAGACTCCCCACGGAACAGGGAGCCCGATGTGAGGCCTCCATTCCAGGACCCTGGGTTCATGACCTGAGCCAAAAGCAGACACTGAACAACTGAGCCACTCAGGCACCTCTCCATTCCAGGTTTCTCAGCAAACTTTTAAAATGCATTTTATGTCAAACATTTGATGTCCTGACTAGTACAGAAAACAGAAATCTACCACCTACCATTCTAGACCCTTTACTTCTATCATTGAAACAATGACCACTTTTGGTGACTGAATTTTACCCATCTTCTGTGGTATAGTAAGAAGATTTGGGGTTTCAAGTGTGATTTACTTTGTCCCTGGTAAAAGTTAAGTTCAGCTTCTAGTGATCTTTACCTTTCGGATTATAATTTACTGTCCTTCGACCCACTCACTCTATCAGTTTCATGTCCCCTGGAAATCTGACAAGTGCACCTTCACTAATACTAAATTTTTAGTAGATCAAGGACAAAGACAGCTCTGCACCACACTATCTGTTTCCATGTTGACGTGGATACCATTGGTATGCTTAATCATCTGAATATTGGCAGCATTTTGCAACTAGACAGAACTTACAAGTAGCCAAAGCAGGCAAGTGGTTTCAAAGGCATCAAGTTTTTCCAACCTGTCAGAATGCATCTCCAGGTCTTTCTCAGTACCTTGGGTTCTAATAGTGTCTGAGATTTTTCTTCTTATTGAAATGAGCTAGCATCTGGAACGCCTGGGTGGCTCAGTCTGTAAAGCATCTGCCTTTGCCTCAGGTCATGGTCCCAGGGTCCTGGGATCAAGTCCTGCATCAGGCTACTTGCTCTGTGGGGAGCCTGCTTCTCCCTCTGCCTGCTGCTCCCCCTGCTTGTGCTTTCTCTCTTTGACAAATAAATAAATAAAATTTTAAGAAAAGAGAAAAAAGAGCAAGTGCTCTCTTGCTCTCTTTCAAATAAATAAATAAACAAACAAACAAACAAATGAATGAATAAGTAAATCTATCTTAAAATGAGCTAGCACCTAAAAGCACTAAATCCTGTAGTCTTAACTGAGTATAAATTTATCAGCAAATTCTGGGACAACAAATTTTCACAGAGGGTATAGTGGAGATAGCAGGAAAGCCCAGGGTGTCTGAGAAGTAAGGGAATTTGAAAGTTTGGAGATGCCCTAGTAAATTTTACTTACTTCAGTTTTTAGATCTCAAGTTCTTTCCACAGTAATATATAATTATCTAAACTTTTATATGAATTTAAAAATAATCTCACCTTTTTCTATGATACAGTACAGAACTCAGATGGGTGATGAATGAAATGACAAAGGACTAAAGAGTGAATCTGGGTCCCCTAATCACAGCTCTGCAGACACTTTTTAAGAAACAAAACTCAAATACTAAGAAGAGATTTTTAGGTTTAAAATATTTTATTTTAGGGCGCCTGGGTGGCTCAGTGGGTTAAAGCCTCTGCCTTCAGCTCAGGGCATGATCTCAAGGTCCTGGGATCGAGGCCCACATTGGGTTCTCTGCTCAGCAAGGAGTCTGCTTCCTCCTCTCTCTCTGCCTGCCTCTCTGCCTACTTGTGATCTCTCTCTCTCTGTAAATAAGTAAATAAAATCTTTAAAAAAAATTTTATTTTAGGTCAGCATAGTTTTTAATAGTATATTCAGAAGTTCATTGTATATATTCCTTAATAATGATCATTATATGTAAAAATATCCAGTCTTTTCCTATTTAACAAATAGGAATTACCTAATTATTATAATTAAATAGATTAAATAATTATTAGATTATTAGTTATTATTAAATCATTTTTATTTTATCAGGAATATTTACTTAGCAACAAATAAATTTTAAATCTTTAAAAAAATTTTTTTTTAAGATTTTATTTGTTTATTTGACACACAAAGAGAGAGAGAGAGAGAGATCACAGGTAGGCAGAGAGGCAGGCAGAGAGAGAGGGGGAAGCAGGCTCCCTACTGAGCAGTGAGCCCGATGTAGGGCTCAATCCCAGGACTCTTAGATCATGACCTGAGCTGAAGGCAGAGACTTAACCCTCTGAGCCACCCAAGCACCCCAACAAATAAATTTTAAAAGATATGTTTATTTTGGGGAAAAACTTAACTGTTGTAGCATCAAAAATTGATAAATGCTCTCATAAATTAGTGTTTTGAATTTTGCACTTTTCACGTTAGAAAAAATCAACTATTCTTTTTTCTTTTGTGTTTCATTTACAAATGATGTGGTAGCGGGGATTTTAAGCACCGCCCTGCAAATGACACAGGTGTGAATAAGTGAATGTTCAATAAATGAAAAGTCTGTAGTAGCTGTAATCCTTGCAATCACTTTATATTTAAGTTTGATTTTTTAAAAAAGAAATCAATACTGTCAGATATACTATTTAAGGCTTTGATTTGATGATTGTATCTGATGGATCTAGAGAGGGTCAATCTGAGACTTGGAGAATTAGTATCATACTTATGGTCCTCATTGATTATCTTACACTTTGTCATTAGTATTTCTCTTGTTTCTGAGTTATTAGATAACAATGCAATATGAGTATAACAATATATGAATAACAGGATGATGTAAAGCTGTATAGCCACCAAAAACTTCATAGTGTGCAGCAGGTCCCAGTTGAGTGATAAAACAGCTAACAGAATAATGAGCAAGTGCATCTCAACACCATTAACCAAAATCCTGTAAACTTTTTAAGAAATAGTAGGAGAGTAGATCCTGACACTGTCTTTAACAACCTGATATCTGGTACTACTGGTTGGGAAACATTTCAAAATTTTTCACACCGCTGAGAAATTCAAAGAGAAATAAAACCCAAATAGCTTGAAACAAGTATGGTGAAAAGAAAAATAAAACCTCTGTCTACTCTCATTCAGTAAACCTAGTGCTTCCGAAGTCAGTGAAAGATAACTAACATTGTATATCACGGAGCAGACGTAGTAAACTTATTCTGAACGTTTTGGTCGTTAATAAAATCTCAATTCAATTAAAAGATATCTTGAGGGGCGCCGGGGTGGCTCAGTCGTTAAGTGTCTGCCTTCGGCTCAGGTCATGATCCCAGAGTCCCGGAAATCAAGCCCCGCATCAGGCTCCCTGCTCAGCGGGAAACCTGCTTCTCCCTCTCTTACTCCCCCTGCTTGTGGTCCCTCTCTGGCTGTGTTTCTCTCTGTCAAATAAATAATTAAAATCTTTAAAAAAAAAAAAAAAGATATCTTAAAACTGTCAGTGATCCTAGGCAATGGTGAGGCAAACACTTTACATTTCCCCTGGTCAGAGCTTCTGGAACTGTACCGTACCCCTACCTCCGTGGAGGGTGTGTCTGAAAGGCAGACTCTGATTCAGCAGTTGGGCAGGGGGCAGCTGAGATTCTGGAATTTTAACAAGTTTCCAGGTGATGCCGACTCTGCTTATCCAGCCACAGAGGACTCCAAGACCCTGTCCAGAGTGGGCAGGAGAGAGCTAAATAATCATGTTAACCTTATTCAATGAGGTAAAGCATAGGGGAAAGCCACAAAGTGCAAACACAAGCTACTTATTATATTAGATACAATCAATCGGTTTCCTTGTTTGTTTCAGTCCCTGGCCTCTCCATCCCCCTGGCAGGCATGAAACACCATCACCATCAATGACAACAAAATCTCATGCTTACCCCAAATCCATCTGTCTCCTATCTGAAGACACACCACCCATGCAACCATTATTTGGTTTTGTGAAGCAGTGAAAGCTGTGGTTATATATAAACAAAAGCCACTAAAGAAAGAAAGGTATACAAATGGCAGGTGATGAAGAAAAGTTGGCAGGAAAGGATCCGAGAACCTGTGCTAACTAGAAAAAAATCTCATATACTAACTCCTATTTGCTTTTGGGTTCAGACAGGGATACTCACTAAAGAAATGTTCATATATTTTCTACATTTGTAAATGAAAATGTCACACATTTGCATAAAAGATGATATGAATAAATGAACACAATAAACTGTAAACTGTCTCTTAGTGTTAGGGTGGGAATGGGGGTTGATTAAGGTGGATAACGGCTACAAACCATTATTGAACACCTACTATATAAAAACTGGTTTACACGCTGGAACAAACAATCCTAAAATTTATATGGAACCAAAAAAGACCCCGAATCACTAAGGAATTGCTGAAGAAGAAAAGCAAAGCTAGAGGCATCTCATTACCTGACTTCAGGCTTTATTACAAAGCTGTGATTACCAAGACAGCATGGTATTGGCACAAAAACAGAGAAATAGACCAATGGAACAGAGTGGAGAGTCCAGATATGGACCCACAAATCTATGGGCAAATCATCTTTGACAAAGCAGGAAAAAATATCCAGTGGAAAAAAGACAGTCTCTTCAATAAATGGTGCTGGGAAAATTGGACAGCTACGTATAGAAGAATGAAACTAGACCATTCTCTTATACCACACACAAAGGCAAACTCGAAATGGATGAAAGACCTCAACGTGAGGCAGGA
>PITA01001795.1:0-20373 GCA_004023965.1 Spilogale gracilis
TTTTCCTCCTCCTTTTAAAATTGCAAATACCACCATCTCCTTTTTTAGGCTTTGGTTGATGTATTAATTTGAGTGCTTATTTTAAACTCTGTAAAGAATATGAATTTTTTAGTTTTTATTCCAAGATGGGCCTGTATTTTTATTACTAAAATCAAGCTACCATTCATCTTTCTTAACATCTTACTTTGTGATTTTGTGCCAAGTCACTTAACTGGTTTTCTCAGTTAATAGAAAGTTAAATGATTTCTGTGACTCTCCATCAGTCCAAAGCTCTAGGTTCTTGATTCTCAGCACTTGGGCTGTTCCTAAAGACAGGAGTCTGAGGACTAGAGGCTCAGCATGGTCACTGCAGTCAGGCTTACCGCCTGGGGGACTGGGCAAACAGACTCCTTTGTCGATTTCTCTTTCTATAAACTGAATATACTTACATCATAGGGCCATAGTGAGGATGAAATGTGTTAACACGTGTAAAGTGTTGAGAATGGTGCCTGGCACGAATTAAGTACTGATTAAATGTTAACTGTTGCTAATTTATCTGGGGTCTGCCCTCCCCAACACCTGGCATCATTCTTCACACATAGGAGCCGCTTACATTTTAAATTAATGAATGAATACGCATGCTAATGGACAAGTACATTCCAGTAAAATCTCTTAGAATGGTCCTTAGAAATTCCTTTTACCCCCCACCTTGTTCTCTTCTTTGACAAAAGTTCTTCTAGAGTATTGAGAAACCATGCTTACATCGGTGATCATTGTAATCATTCATGGTAAGCGGCGTCCACTGCAGCGGTCTGGGTGGGCAGCACTTAGTGACTCTTCAGTGACCTGTTCTGACCACTCACAACCACCCCAGAGGTAGATACTCATGGCAGTAATGAAAATGGCCATTTCTCTTCAAAATCATTTTAATATTCAGTGCCACTAACTGCATTTTACTCTGTAAATAATTGAAGGGTGATCAGTATATGCCAAAATAGGAGGTTAAAATGGAAAGGTCATTCCTCCTCTTTATGAACTAACTACCTTACCTCTGACCATTTGGCAGTATTTTACAGACACTGTTGTCTTGCCTGCCCCTTACCTTCATTGCGAAGTCACTGGTTTCTACTAAAAACAAAAAAAACGAGAGAAAGGAGTTATACTCTAACTTGTGATTTACTACCAATTCTTTGCCTAAAAAATCCTAGAGCTTATAGAGATCTCAGTAAGTATCTAAAGGGAAATGATCTTTTGAAAACAACATAAATTCTTAAAAACGATAAAAGGTGTGTAACTGAAACTAGTTAAAAAAAGATGGCAGCTAATCTGGAAGGGAAATTTTTTGACTTGGTTTGGAAGGTAAGCAATTAACTGTTATTGGCCATCATTCCCCCCAGCGTGGTTGCAGGAGGAGGACCAGTAAAAGCAAGGCTGCTGATGGGACATAACACTCATCTATGATTATCTTCCCTTTCTAGATTCTGTGACTCTTACTGGGAATCAATAATCCTGACTCCTCTTGAATACCTTATTGAATCATTTAAAAGGTATTTCTTAAGAGATGATCTTGTGCGTTAAGAATTCTTTAGCATCTAAATTGACTGGTTGTCTCTGATCATTTCTAAACTGTTTACTCTGATGAACTCAATAGATGGAATTTCCTCAATACAAAATTTGGACTTACTTCCTAAGAAATTGAAATCCTTTGTTACCGAAAGGGTAGTGTGGTTCTCTTTATACCCTCACTTCTAGGACATTTTTGGGCAGTATAGTGCCCAAAGGGAACAATTAGCTCAGTTTTAGATGGTGTTTGCTGAGATTTTAGCCATAATTGTTTGTTGACACTGAAATCTGTAGCGGTCTCAATTACTTTTAGAATATATGTTATGTGAACAGATTATCTCTAACATGTGAGCTTTAGTTCCCTATGAACCGAATGGTCTTTCTGCTCTTCCTTTTTTTCAACCTTATTTTCTTATTCACACAATTTTCTTATTTCTTTTTATTGCAGTAGATTATACCTACAATAAAGTGTATCAAGTACACTTACCTTAAATTTAGAGCTAAATTTTTGCATATCGATACACCCATGTGCCTAGCCCCTAGAAGACTTTCTCCTGCCACTTCCTAGTCAATACCACCCCCTCAAGGTAGCCACTCTTCTGATTCATAATGCTGTCGCTTAGATTTGCCTATTCTTTAAATCTGTATAGATAGAATCATACATCTTCTGTATCTTGCTGCTTTTGTTCAACATGATGTCTGTGAGATTCATTCATGTTACTATATGTATCAGTTTATTTTTCTTGCTCTATATTTTGTTGTATGATTACAGGGCAATTGATTCATTCTCCCAATAGATATTTATCATTTCTACTTTGGGGCTAAGACAGGTCTGCTATAAACCATTTTGTACATACACACTAATTTCTTGTAGGGATATACCTAGGAGTGGACTTGCTGGCTATCATGAGATAGTCATATGTTTAGCTTTGGAAGATACTAATAGGCATTTTACAATTGTAGAAATTAATGAGAAATTGCTTAAGAATTTTAGTTCTACATTCTTGCTAACATGTGATTTTATCAGCCTCTTAACGTTTTTGCTATTCTGAGGGATGTGTCATCTACCTTATGGTTCTTTTTTTATTTTTTTGTTTTTTAAAGATTCATTTATTTGGGAGAGAGAGAGGCAGAGGACATGACCACGAGGTTAAGAGGGAGAGAGAATCTCAAAGAGACTTTGTGCTGAGCACAGAACTTAATACCCCCGGGGATCAGTCTCACGACCCTGAGATCACAACCCAAGTCAAAACCAAGAGACAGATGCTTAACCCACTGCACCACCCAGGCACCTGTGTTGTTTTCATTTTTAAAAAGAATCTCTGGGCTTTCCCTAATTGTGCTGCTTTTCTCCACCCCTTGATTTGGCAGGAGTTTCTGGATACAGTTATTTAGTGTACAGGCTATATCCCAATTCACTGATTTATAGAACATTTTTTTATAGAGAAATACCTTGTGTTCTTCCTAGGAAGGCCTTATCATGCATATACATTTTTACTCAGAATTCTCAGGTGGCCTTTCTTGTGAGAAATCACTAATTTGTTAGAACTTCTGGGGTGGAATATAAAGGTATCTCTTCTCTTTCCTCTTTGCCACTTTTTGGTCAATGGCTTTCTATTTTGAATTGTTTCTTTATTACATGTATCTTACTGATATTCTTTCTGGTGGTGGGCAGAACTCTAAAATTACCCCAGTCACCCACAATCTTTAGAATTCCTCCTCCTGTGTGTGGGCTGAATCTGTGAATATGAGGGAGTATCACTTCCATGATTAGGTTACATTCTGTGGCAACTGTCATGGGATTTTCCAGATGTGATTAAAGCCCTTAATGATTGTCCTTAAGTTATTCAAAGGGGAGATTATCCTTGGTAGGCCTGACCTAACCATGCGAACCATTAAAAGAGACAAGAAGTAATAGCAGATGCTGGCCTTGAGGAAATAATTCTTGTGGGGAGAGTATGCAACATGGCAGTTACCTGAAGGTAGTTTCTGGAAGCCAAGAGGAACCCTTGTCCGATAGCCAGCCAGAAAACAGGGGCCTCAGTCCTATGACCAAAAGGAACTGAATTCTGCCAACAGTCTGAATGAACTCGGAAGAGGGCCTTGATCCTCAGATAAGGTTGCATCCCTGGTTGAGACCTCAATTTTAGATTTGTAGTGAGACCCTGAGCATAGGATTCAGCCAACCCATGCCTACCTAGACTTCTGATCCACAGAAATTGTGAGGTAATAACTTTCTATCATCATAAGCTGCTAAACTTGTAGTACTTTGTTCCACGCCAATAGAATGCTAATATATGACCCGGTCTTGATATTCCATGGTAGCCTCTTTGAGACTGTCAAATATTTCATCAGACTAACGGATAGAAGTTGCTAGAAGAGTTCTTACTGTAAGCAAGGGAAGAAACCAGATTTATTCTAGCTGTCAGCCTTCCTGCCTTCAGTTCTCTGTGGTTTTGATTTGGAAGCTTAAAAGGGACTTTGAGAAAGGATGAAGGTCTAATAGTTTTTTTCTGTGTTTTATAGACTTTACTGTAGGAAATGACAGTTAAAAAATTTATAATAATATATACAACAGTACAAAACCATCTCCATCATGGTAACTGTCTGAGGAGAAGTGGTACAGAATCTTTTATCTCGCTGGGCTGTCTCTCCAGCACCTGACCCTGAACATGTCCAGATCAAACCAAAGATCTCCCCTTCTCCCTACCACCCCAAAACGTGCTCTTCTTTCAGAGTATTTTATTTCATTAAATGGCATTGTCAACTTACCAATTGCTAAACCTGGAAGTCATCCTCCTTTTCTGTAAGCAGTTAATCTATTTCCAGATCCTGCTGATACTGTCTCTGAACCCATCTACCATTCCAAATCCATCAGCTCTTTATTTTTGTAAAAGGGACTCGCCTCCACCCAGGTTCTAACTGCCATCACCTCTTGGTTGGTCCTGCCTTTACCCGTATCCTTCCGAATCATTTGTTACTTTGGGAACTACAGTAACTTAAAAATATTCAGTGATTTTTTTTTTTTTAATATCTCTTAGTACCAAGTTCCATGTCCTTAATACACCTGCCTGTGTTCTGCCTCATTGGCCACCAGTTGCACACAGCCTCTTTGTGGCCTCCTTTCTGACCCACCCGTGCTGGCTTCTCATGACACGCCATCCCCATTCAGGTTTTGGGGCCTCCTTATGTGCTGCTCCCTATATCTGGAATTGGCTCACCCCATCTTCCCTTTCTCCTTCATAACTAGTGTCAACTTTAAGGTAGTTCTCTGCCTTGTATGATTTTTAAATCATGCTTACTAAATACCATGTGTCAATCAGTATTCTAAAAATTTTAACATGGAGTGCCTTTTATTCTCTCAACTCTTACTTCCTTGAGGAATCTTCTTTGTTGTTTTTTTTAAATCCCTCCCTATCCTGTCTGACTAGGTTAGCTTCCTCATTTGTAGCACATGGCATGCTTATAAATACTCAGTATTTTTTTATTGTTTGTGTAAAATGTATGTTCAGTATTTATCCTAAGTTCCAAGCTGACAGGCATCATGTCAGTTGAGTTTACCTTACATCTCAGTTTCCTCATACAATGTCTGGCATCTTTAGTCAGCACCCAATAAATATTCATGCTTTTTACTGATAAAAGAAATTCAGTATTACACACTAGCCAGACAGTGAGCTAGATAGAAGTTTAGGTCTTTCCAAGCTTTGAACTTTTTCCAATATATTAGTAATACTTGAGGGGGTACATGAATATATCACAGATTACATTATATTAGGAAGGAAGTTAAAGGAAACTAATATTTGAGAGAAGAGTGTGAAGTTACTGAGATGTCATTTTTTTGGAGTACATACATAATTAATTACCACTTGATTCTTGGAATAATTTTGTGAAGGAGACTTTATTTTCTAATTCTTTAAGAAAACCATGGCTAATAGAGGTTAAGTAACTTGACCAAAGTTACACAATTGATAAATGATAGAGTTGAACAACTGATATCATGGAGTTTATTTTATCGGGTTTGCAAAATAACTTGCATTTGAAATAGCTTATGCATTTTCCCTTTGATGGAGATAATTTATGTGCAGTAAGCCGCAGTCACTTAAAATGAACAGAACAGTTCGTTCCTTGAGTTTTGATAGAGGTGTTCACCTGTCATGATACCAAGCATTTTCATCACTCCAGAGTTTCCTTGTGCCCTTTCATTGACTATTTCTTATTCTGTTCCCAGCCGTAGGTAACTACTGACATGATTTGTCCCACTACATTAGCTTGCAATTTCTAAATTTTATATAGACTCATGTAGTATACAATTTTGTGACTGGCTTCTTTGAGAACATAACGATTTTGACATTTATCCATGTTAACTGCATCTCTCAGTAATTTGTTCCTTTTTTATTGCTGAGTGGTACTCTGTTGAATGGATATACCACAATAGAGATATGATACACCATGGCGCTTATCCTTCTAGCTGTTGATGTGTGTTTGGGTTGTGTCCAGGTTTTGGTTATTGTGAATAAAGCTGCTGTAAACACTCATATACATATCTTCTTAGTGTGGCACATAAATTTTCAGTTACCTTGGAAATACTTAGGAGTGGAATTGCAGGTCCTTTGGTAGGGATATGCTTAATTTTTTAAGAAACTCCTAGATTTTTTAAAGTGAGAGTATCATTTTATATTTCCACCAGCAGTATATGCCAACACTTGGTATTGTCAGTCTTTCTCATTTCAGACATTGTAGTGGGTGGACAGTGGTAGCTCGTGGTGGCTTGCCGATTTTTTTGATGTGATCTTATTGATGATAAAAGGCCATATGCCTGTGGTTTTGCACATTCTGTATTCAAGTCAGAATCGACCTCAAGTCCTTTTTCTCTTGTCCTAATAATTAGTCCAGGCCTGTTACTCTCTCGTTTCTTTTATACCTGCCTTCGTGAATTTGGAGAAAAGAGACGTAACTATTTCACAGGTCAGCTGGAAAGCCACATTTATATTCATTTATATGTTAAAAGTCGTGTTAAATATACTCACCATTGTGCATCTGTATTGTTCTAGCATCTTCTGAAAGTTTGTACATTATTATTAAACAGGTAGTGAGTGAATTCTAAGTAAGTCCTCCTCTGAAGCTAAAAATTCCCAATTGTTGCCTTATTAGTAATCATAGGATTAATGCAAAGTGCTGCTAATTAAGACTTGCTTTTTTTCTTTGAGCGCCGCCATGGCGGCAAATGGTATCTTACACTGACAAGCTGTAAATTAAAATTTGCAGAATGCAAGACCCAGTCTAGGGAAAATGAAGTTATGTATAGGTGACTTGTTCCATTTGAATTAATCAAAGGGCTGCTGGTGTAGACCAGCTGTGTTCTGTGATGACAAAACGAATCTTGACATTTTGGATAATGAAAATCCAGTTCAGCACTTCTTAGAGATATGTATGATAATATATTGTCAGTCAGAAGCGGAGGGAAGGAGGGAAGCAAAAACCCTGTCTTATTAAAATAGACAGTGTGACAAGTGGACATTGTTGGATCTCCAGGTTCTAGGGGGAAAAATGCCAAGGGAAGCCTCTTTTTAAAAAACGAGAGGAATAGATGTTTTACGGAAAGAGGGTGAAAGATTTGACTTCTGATGCATGACCTCTGTGACGGTTGACTCCTTGTTATGATTCCTAGTTTCATGGTTAATTTTACTGGGGTACAGGGTGAGGCATGAAAAGCCCAGAAAGGAGACTCATTTTCTTTTAGTTTGACAGTATTAATACAGTCATCTAGTTCATACCTTGTAAGCCCACTTATTATTTCCTCTGCGTGTGTTTTTTCTAGTTTAGCGGATTAGCTGCACTGTCTCTTCAAAGGCTATCCAATCAAGGAGGGGTTATTAAAACCAGGGCGATTTATGACTGAGAATTAATTAGAGAAGCATTTTCATGCAAAACATCCAATTTTTTGATTAGCAATGGAGCAGGGCTGCAATTAACACTCTAGGAAGCTTAAATTTCCAGCTTTTTGATTCTCAGGAAATGAGATTATCAAACCAGGGTCAGACACTTGATGGCAAAGCGGGGGTGGGGGAGTGTGAAATTTATACGTTAAAAAAAAAAATTGTCTTTTGGTTTTAATTCAGAGATTGCCATTAAGGCAACAGGAAATTCAGAGAAGGGAAAGAACAAGAAATCTGAAAATGCAAGAACCTGAAATGCCTGATTCTTTAGTGGCCTATTTGCTATGCAGAGTATCTGTTGTAAATGTTTGCCTGGAATATGTTTTAGAAGCACAGTGATTTTTTTTTTTTTTGTTCCTGCATTATTGCTTATTATTCAGTTTTTCTCTAATAAATTTCATTTACGTATTCACTTGCTGAACAAATTCTTCAAGCGTTTATATGCTTTGGAGAGAAGCCAGCCCTTTCTTCCATTACAAAACAAACCATATTTTCTAAATGGTGGTTTGCTATTTGGGGAGGCTCTTTATTTTGTTTCTTTATTGGGGGATGTTTATAATTATTTTAAATCAATTGAGACATAATCTAGGTAGGGAATTATCTCAAGACGTAGATTACCACTTAATGATAAGTGACCTTTGTCAAGTTTAGGTGCCTGAGATAAGAAAAAGCAATGGATTCTGTCATCAGCATAATTGCTGCTCCCCAGGGAAATACAACATAATGAAAATTCATTTGTTCTGGAAAATATTTTTCACTCCCTCTTTTCTTAATTTAGACATCTAATTTCAATTGAGAACTAGAGGAGCGATGTATCTTTTGTGTTAGCGCAGTCTACCAGGGCGAGTCTCTTACCTTTGCCCCTTAGATTCTAAGATTTTTAAGTAAAGGGACCCTGTCAGTACTTCTGAGTCATCCAGCATTTTCTTTGCTGGCCTGTTTTTCTGGACTCACGATGGTGCTCCACACATCTGACACTGTCAGTATATGTATTTATGGACTGCCTGCTTACTGACATCACGGAAATGGTTTGCATCCATCCTAAGATGGGACGTGGTGATGAGCCCTGCCTAGGCCTGGGGTGGTAGTGGGGTTTTGAATCTGGCTTTTTCTATGCTCTTTCAGTGTGGATCTTCTCTATTTATATAAAGGGTAGGAGCTTTTGTTAGAATCTTGGGGGTTATTTTAAAAAACAGATTTATAAGCAGTTTTTGGACTATGCTAACCATGAATGGAAGAGACCATATGGTGACTACATAATCAGTGATTTCTGTCATTGCATTTTTCTCCCTAAAGCATCTCTGATTTAGGAACGGGATTCATTGATCTAGTCTATCATTCTTGCAATCCCACTATGGATTCTCAGCTTTATTTGTCAGTCTTGCTTAATCTTCTTTCCTTTGTTGGTGAGAGTATCTATCACCAGCTGGATGAAAATTGGCTGCAGTTTAATCTTGGGGAAAGGAAGAGGAAAAACCACCAATCAGGAGCTGAAGAGTTGATCCTGTCAGATTTGTAGCCATCAGCCCCAAATGCTGGTCTTCGTGTTTTCAGATGTTGATGATTACATGCTTTTTTGGTCTCCAGTAAATATTTGCGGAAAGAATTTATAGGGTTACGTTTATAGGTGTTCTCTGTGTTCGAAAATGTTTCTGCATTTCCAGGTCCATACATGGGGAGCCTAAAGCAGATGAGTGAAGGATTCTTACCTATATGTGCGTGTGTGACACGAGGGGTTGGGGTGAGGAGAGGTGGGGTGTGGATGGCTTTCAGGGAGTCTGCCTTCAGCATCGTATGCGGATTTGTGGCAGAAGGGGGAAGAAGGTGCCTAGTTTTCATAATAGCAAATAATAGCAATAACAGTAATAATGCTATTATTAGGAATATTTATGTGCTTATATTAGTAATAGTAAATTTACTATTATAATAGTAGTAGTAAAATGGTATTATTACATGTAAACACATAGATTCACAGTACATATATACAGTTCCTAACTGTGAAAGCAATATTACTACCTATGGAGGAAACAATAAAACAACTCCAACAAAAGCACATGAAATGATATCTGTTTGTAGTAAGTGTGGACATACCTATGTTCACATATTTATTTCAGTATCAAAGAGAAATGATTGAATTTATCAAAATTGGGAAAATTAATCAAGAGAGGCATTCCAATTAAATATGAATCTTTTTAAGGAGAGCAAGGATTATTGTGTAGTGGAGTGGAAAAACCAAGTGTATTCTATGGCATTTCCCCCACCCCTCCTTTAATGTTAGATTTTTAAAAACTACAGTTTTGATATAGCTCAATTCATCAAATAATTAATTAAGGAACTTGATTTGTTTTAAGAGGCTCACAATTGTTAATAACCTTATTCTAGTCTGAAATTCCCAGGGGTAGGGGAGCATGTCAGCTGTTCTATTGGCAACATTTCTGCTTTGTTTGCTTTGCTGTGTGCTCAGTTGATATCATGATGGATGATGGACTTGGGCATAGGCTATTGAAAAATCTTTGTGGGTGATGTTGGGAAAAGATAGCTTTTACCTTAGTCAGTCTTTGATAGTGGTTGACTCGTGCATTGTTATAATTATATCTTACTGTATAGGTACAGATATTTATTAAGTATCCGGGTTAATATTTAATTCTTACTGAAATTTGTTACTGGGAAAATTACATTGCTATTGAATGCCTGAAACCCTCTATTCTTTAATCCCATTTCTCATTAAAATACTTGATTTGATTAGAATGTCTTATTCTAGCAGAAATAGTATAGAAACAAAGAAGCCTAGTTTTTAGGATTTTGATCAATGTAATTTAAGAAATCCAATTTTTGTGAGCTAATGGTCACTGTAGGCCTGTGAAATAAATGAAAGGTTGACACTTTGGGGTTCCAGGCAATGAACTGGGAGAGATTCAGGTCAGGAGTTGAAATACATGAATCATCTGTGTGGTAGATAGAAACCCTGGGGTCGTTGAACTTTTAAAGTCAGGCTAAATCCAAAGAAAAGCTCAAGACTACCTTGTATGACCACGTCACTCCTCGTGGAACTTGAGTATCTTCAGTAAGTTAGGGAGAGGGCAGACAAGTGGGCAGTTAAGGTTCATAAAATCTTCCACCATCAGCTTTTTAAAAACCTCAGTGATTCCCAGTAACTGTAATCAGATGTTTGCTTTTGATAACTCTACCTTTGTGGACACAATATATCTAAAGTATATCTAAAGATATTAAAACTGTCTTTTCCAAACATCACCAGCAACAATTCTTTTTTAATGATTTAATAGTTTGCTCTTGAGTACAAGTTCCTGAGTTAGAATTGTAGGACTTTTGCAGCCATTGTGTTGATAATGGTCAGTGAAAAACAATGTTTGACTAACAATTGGCATCTCATCCGTGATGGAAATAACTTGTTTTGATGTCATGAAATGAAATAGAGCCATGCATTTTTTTTTTTTTTTTTTTTTAAACACCGAGGATTTTTCTCCATCTCTTATATGAACCTTCTCTGAGGCCCAGGTGATTGCAAGACCTCCCAGGTTCTTGACAGGACCCCACACTTCCTCGGATTCTTCTAAGGATGAAGTACTATTGCACATCACACAGATGTTTTCAGATTTCTTTCTAATTGCTTAATAGTCTAATAACCAAAGCTTGATATAGTATAAGAACAAAAAGCTTGTGGTTCTATAGCTGGTTTCTCTTAAATAACATAAAAAATGTTGTAAATGATTAGTGGCTTGGATGACTTCCCACATTTCTCTTTGGGAGTCTTAAATTACTATGATTTTGGTGGTTGTGTTCAACTTAATTGCCATTAGCCACTGATGAGGTCTCCTGCTTACTCACTGTGGGGTCATTGCCCTCAGAGCCATTTGGTACAGGATGAATGAACAATGTGTTCAGTGAATGTACAAATACTTTCAACTGGAGTTTCTTTAAAATGGGAGAGATTTCCATAACAGGTGGCTTGTTTGGTAGCTGTATCTGTTTGGCAGTAGGCTGACAGATTGTCTTAGAATATTTAAATGGCTAGGAAGATACATTTCTTACTACTGACATATGATTGATTTAAGTTGAAGGTCAAACTCCCTGGCTGTGGTCTGAAATCCAGATATACTTTCATGTGTATGGCTGAAATTTGGATGGGCTTCAGTGATATTAAATGCATCAAAAACTATATTCTGGGGCACCTGGGTAGCTCAGTCATTAAGCATCTGCCTTCAGCTCAGGTCATTATCCCAGAGTCCCGGGATCGAGCCCCACGTCGGGCTCCCTGCTCAGCAGGAAGCCTGCTTCTCCCTCTCTCACTCCCCCTGCTTGTGTTCCCTCTCTGGCTGTGTTTCTCTCTGTCAAATAAGCACATAAAATCTTTAAAAAACAAAAACATCATATTCTCCTGCGGGATAGGAAGTATCTTCTGAGTTCATATAGTCTAATAGTTTGAAAACTGAGCTTATCATCTAGTATATTTACTGGCCCAAAAAAGGTTGAATGGGCCAATCAAGATGCCTTGTCCTCCCCTGAAAGCTCCAACCAGGGAAGCTCAAGTTTATTGTTTTGTTTGATATTTTGGGACTTATGGAAGGTTTTTTTTTTTTTATTGAAGTAGAGTAGATGCAGGTTGTTACATTAGTTTCAAGCGTACAGCATAGTGATTGGGCAGCGCTATATGTTACACTGTGATCACTGTAAGTAAGTATGTAAGTGTAATATTTTTTTCTTTCAAGTGTTCCTCTGTATACTTGTGTGTTTTTTGAATTTTATGCATGAAATTACTATTCATGTTTGAATTTTTTTTTAAAGTTCAGTAAATCTTTCAACTTCTCATTCTTTTTTGTTCCTTTGCCCAGACTATCCATTGTATGGAATCTGGTATGCATCCTTCCAGTTCCCACTCTATGCACTTATATGTGTATTACATGATTTCACATATACGCATTTTCCAAATGTCGCTCTTTCAGAAATGTTGCACTGAACACTTGCATGAACATTTGTGAATATCCCTTAAAATAGGTATCTAGAAGAGGAATTCTTGGTTAAGAGGATAAGCCTGTTCAGAACTGGAATACAAAATTTGAGTTTGAATAGATTATCAAATTACATTTCAAAAATTTTTTACCATTTTACGCTCTCTTCAAAATTCTATGAAAGCATCCATTTCTTTATATCCTTGACATTATCCATTTTTTAAGAATTTTGAGTGCGGGGTCACCTGGGTAGATCAGTTGTTAAAGTGTCCAGCTTGATTTTCGGCTCAGGTCATGATCTCAGGGTCGTGAAATGGAGCCCCATGTGGGGCTTTGCGTTGGTTGTAGAGCCTGCTTAAGATTCTGTCACCCCCTCCCTTTGCCCTGCCGACCCCCTCCACCACTCACATGCATGTGTGTTCTTGCTCTGTCAAAAAAAAGGGAAGAAATACGAGTACATACCTGATTTAACCAGTTTAGTATCTCTTCTGCATTTATTTGGCCCTTGTAGTTTTTTCATTGAATTAGAGTCTAATACCGTTTAATCATTTACCCCTTTGCTACTTTTTATTGGGTTGTTTATCTGTTTTTGCTAGATATTCTTTATAGGTTCTTGATGTAAGTGTATTATGCTTTTTCCCTCCTCCCTAGTCTGACCCTTAGATTTAGTTTGGCAGAGGGTAGGGGAATAATATTTTTCTAAAAATAATTTTAAAGCCATTAAACTAGCAAATTTTTTGGTGGTATGATTTCTTTCAGATAGATGGATAGACATTTAAAAAACATTCTCAAGTAGAAATTGCAGTTTTCCTTAGGTAATCTCCTCTAGTATCTCATAGTTCTTAACAAATTTTGTTTCCCAACTTAAAGAAAAATTAAGGAAAAATTAACATCCTTAGCAAATCCAGAGAGCAGTTCAACTTCCTTGGTAGTCTGTTTCCATTTGTAATTTTTTGAGGAACCTGCATATTGTTTTCCACTGTGGCTGTACCAATTATTCCCACTAGCAGTGTACTAGAATTTCTTTTTCTCCACATCCTTACTACAACTTGTTATATTTCTTGTCTTTTTCATTTTAGCCATTCTGGCAGGTGTAAGGTAGCATCTCATTGTGGTTTTGATTTGCATTTCCCTAATGATAAAGGATGTGGAACATCTTTTTATGTGTCAGTTGGCCATCTGTATGTCTTCCTTGAAGCAATGTCTTTTCAGGTTCTCTGCCCATTTTTCAGTCTGATTGAGTTGCATAAGTTCTTTATATATTTTGGTGATTAACTCCTTATTTGATATATCATTTACAAATACTTTGTCCCATTTGCTAGATTGCCTTTTTGTTTTGTTGATTGTTTTCTTTACTGTGCAGAAGCTTTTTATTTAGATGTAGTTCCAATAGTTTATTTGCCTTAGAAAGATGTTGCTATGGCCAATGTCAGAGAAATTATGACCTCTGTTCTCTTTTAGGCTTTTTATGGTTTCACGTCTTACATTTACATCATTAATTCATTTTGAGTTTATTTTTGTGTATGGCATAAGAAAGTGGTCTAGTTTCATTCTTTTGTGTATAGCTGTCCGATTTTCCCAAAGCCATTTATTGGAAGAGATGGTCTTTTACCCATTATATGGTCTTGCCTTGGATAATGAAGTAGCAGAAAGAGAAATTAAGAAATAATTTTATTTACAATTGTATCAAAAAGAATAAAATACCTAGGAGTAAGCATAACCAAGGAGGTGAAAGACCTGTAATCTGAAAGCTACAGAACATTAAGAAATTGAAGAGGACGCAGAGAAATTCCATGCTATTGGATTAGGGGAAGTAATATTGTTAAAATGTCTACCCAGAGCAATCTCCAGATTCAGTGCAATCCCTATCAAAATACCAGTAATATTTTCCACAGAACTTGAACAGAGAATCCTAAAATTTGTATTGAATCACATAAGTCCCTGGATATAGCCAAAGCTATATTCTGAGAAAAAAAGCTGTGGCATGGCAACCAGATTTCAAGATACACTACCCAGCTGTGCTAATCCAAACAGTGTGGTAGTGGCACAAACACAGATACCTAGATCAGCGGAGTAGAGAGCCTTGAACTTAATTTACGCTGATACGCTCAATTAATCTTTCTCAGCAGTCTAAATATTTTCCTATCAACATAAAATTCCCGAGTTATAGTAAATCTTTAAGGTTTTAAATCTTTAGATACTAAGTAGCAACTTGACTCTCATTTTTCTTCTAAAAATTAATCTGTTGGGGGCGCCTGGGTGGCTCAGTTGGTTAAGCGACTACCTTTGGCTCAAGGTCATGATCCCGGAGACCCAGGATCGAGTTCCACATCGGGCTCCCCTGCTCAGCGGGAAGCCTGCTTCTCCCTCTCTCACTCCCACTGCTTGTGTTCCCTCTCTGGCTGTGTTTCTCTCTGTCAAATAAATAAAAAATCTTAAAAAAAAAAAAGAAAAGAAAAGAAAAACCTTTAAAAAAAAATCTGTTGTATAGATTTATAGACTCATCTTCGTACATCTTCTGGATAGATTATGAACAGGCATCTGCTATAATTTTTAGAAAGGAGGAACAGGTGCTCCGTAACTGGCTGTGGGTTGCACCACTGCAGACCCAGAAATGAGCGTCTCAGTCGATTGAGATGTGCAGTCAAGAGAACACGCATTTGCCATGCCAGTAGGGCGTAGTTATCTTGTCTAGCAATCCGTGGTCCAACATGTGGTATTTCTATAGAAGGCGCGGTTATCGGTTTTGTATTCTATTCCTCAAGACCTCCACGAAGAGTTACCTCCTAGCTGAGGACCATAGCTGAGTATGACTGGAAGAATTGTTGACTTTTTTTCCATCGCCAGCAGCTAGTGGTGAGGTATAAATTATAAACTAGGACATTATAAGTCCTCTCCTCTTACAGTCAAAAATCAGCAAATATACAGGTATTTTAATCTATGGCCACAAAGGCACTTGGCTGAATGCATAATGACATTTCTTATTTGTCCTTGAAAGCCTTTTCGGTGAAAGATGTGAAATATGACGTATCCCAAGATGTTGTTTTCCAGTGTTAGAGCCCATGAGATTATTTGCAGAATATTATTAAAATACAGACTGCTGGACTCCATTTCCTGAGTTTCTGATTTAGCAGGTCTAGGGTGGGCTCTGAGAATTTGCATTTCTGATATGTTTTCACATGGTGCTTGATACTCCTGGCCCAGGGCACCCATTTTGAGAACCACGACTCTAAAAACCTTGCAGTAAGATGAAGAATGGTGATGCTAGTCAGGGTACCCGTGTTGTTTCTGACCAGCTGTGTCTATTGCCTCTTCTACACCATAGCACTTAGGAATTATCATCTTTCCCCCGGAGATCAAACCTAATAGAATTCTGCATGTGTGTTAAGAGATCATCAACCTTACACCTTTTCCCCTGGGCCTAGAGCAATTTGAAAAGACACATTCCCATCAAATGACATAAAACGTGTAGCTATAGTAACAAATTAACAATCACCAGGCTCTATAATTGGGTGTTTGTACAAGTCCCTTTTATTGGGGTTTTATTCATCAGTTACAGACTAGAGATAGAGGGATGTTTAGCAGAAGGATGAAGGACAAATTTCCACGTTGTTAGCCCAGTAGAAAATCAGACTCTAATTTTGAGCTGCAAATGAGTCAGTGTCTTTTCTTTTACTTTCTTTTCTTTTTTTTTTTTTTAAGATTTTATTTATTTATTTGACAGAAACATAGCAAGAGAGGGGAATATAAGCAGAGGGAGTGAGACGGAGAAGCAGGCTCTCTGCTGAGCATGGAGCCTGATGTGGGCTCGATCCCAGGACCCTGGGGTCATGACCTGAGCCAAAGGCAGACGCTTAATGACTGAGCGCCCAGGCGCCCCACAAATGAGTCAGTTTAGATGCTTCAAAGCATCCTACACTCTTGAAAAGAATAAAATACACACCTGTACCATCTTTATCCTAGGTGCTTAACTGTGCATTAGTGTTCTTCGAGTTTCTAGCCTAGACTTTCTTTTGACTATTTTTGGTCCTGAGCAATTTTGAAGGAAATCCCATAGAAATTGCTGGTTGCTTAGTCAGTATGTATTTACCTACCTCTCTCTAGGTAGGTAAATAGGGAACACAAGCATGGAAAGTGAGAGAGGGAGAAGCAGGCTTCCCACCGAGCAGGAAGCCCGATGTGGGGCTCCATCCCAGGACCCTGGGATCATGACCTGAACTGAAGGCAGATGCTTAATGGACTGAGCCACCCAGGTGCCCCCCTTTTTTTATACCACCTTCTGATTATACTTTAGGTGGTAATGTTCACAGCTTAAATAAATAACATTTCCAATGTCTTTTGCAGTTAAGCACAACCAATGAAATACAACCTAACGTGGTTGGTCAGGACTTGGAGAAAATTCCTTAAAAGTCCGGACTCAGCTGGAAGTTAACCTTTTATAGCTCTTCTCTCCTCTTCCTCTCAGCCTGGAATTTGGGTGTGAAGGCTGACATTTCAACAGCCAATTATGGCTGTGAAACTATGTTGAGGTTGGAGGTCAAGCACTAACAGTATAGAGCAGTGAGGATCCCCAGTCCTGATGCCCACGGAGTCAGCATTCCAACCCTGGACTGTGTACTCCCAGGTTGAAGAGAGAAATAAGCCTCTGTTTTAAAAGCAGTTTGTATGTGTTTTGTGTTATTTGCAAGCAAACCTTTAAATCGTTAATATTGAAGGTTGCATTTTCTCTCTTTTTAAAGAAGGGTATATCTTCAGAAACTATGAAATGTTCACTGCTGACCCTGTAAGTTCATTAAAAATAATTCCACACTCGGGGCACCTGGGTGGCACAGTCATTTAAGTGTCTGACTCTTGGTGGTGGCTCAGGTTGTGATCTCAGGGTCCTGAGATCGAGCCTACCATTGGGCTCTGTCCGCTTGAGATTCTCCCTACCTCTCCCTCTCCCGCTTAAGCTCATGCAAGCTCACTCACTTGCTCACTCTCTCATAAGTAAATCTTAAAAGAAATGATTCCACTTATGGCTTCATCCTTGTCATCTTACGCCTCTTATTTTTTCTTTCCTCATGAAATAGCATGTTTCAAAGCCACCTGTTTTACTTTTAACAGCCTTCTTGAGGTATCATTTAAAATAACAAAATAAACCCACTTTAAGGGTACAATTCAGTGAATCTTAGTGAATTTACTGAGTTGTTCAGACATCACCACAATCCAGTTTTAGCACCTGTTTGTCACACTGATGGGATCCCTTGAGTCATTCACATTGAGTTCCTGCCCCAGCCGCAGACAATCACTAATCCACTTTTTGTCTTTATAGATTAGCCTTTTGGGACATTCCATATAAACAGAATCCTAGAATTATGTGGTCTTTTGTATCTGGCTTCTTTCAGTTCACATAGTATTTGTGGTTCATTCATGTCATGTATATTAGTAGTTCTTTACTTTTTATTGATGAGTAGCATTCCATTATATGGAAATAACACATTCTGCTTATCCATTCATTTGGATTGATGGACATTTGAGTTGTATCTATCTATCTATCTGGCTCTTAATATTATTAACAATACTCTTAATATTATTCAATGCTGCTGTGACTATTCCTCTACAAGGCTCAGACGCACCTGGCATTGAACCTGGAGTGTGGGGACCTCAGGTAAATTACCTAACTACTCATCTCTGAGTGACGTGAGGAAGGGTGATGACACTGTCTTTCTTGTGGAGTTTCTGTGGCGATGAAATGAATACTATAGGAGATCATTTATTAAGGAAGCTGAACACTGGAGACATATAAGCAATAAAATTGGTTTAAGAGCATACATTAAATACAAATCACACCGTTACAGTGATTTTCAGTAATGCACTGTGGGTGGTGATAATGGGACCCACAGGGTTGCAAGTGACTAATTAGTATTGTCATGATAGTTTGTTGGGTTCATTATGGGCAGGGTGGTACAGATCACAGCAGAAGCTGTGGTGACTGTATTGGGCTCCTTCTGGAAATGCGCAAATTATGATGTTTTGCTTCACAGGATTTGGCAGGTTAAGAACCATCTTATAGTTCTAACTTGCAGCGTGCAAATAGATATTTTATTTAGGGAAACACTTAGAATTGAAGATAAAAGTATTTGAAAATTTTAGCCCTATACCTCATGTTATTTTTATTTTTAAATGTTTTATCCATTTTCTAGAGAAAACTTTGAGATATTTTACATATTTCTCATTGTCTTGAGAAGGATATTTTAAATAGAACACAACTTTTTATTGATAACTTGGAGTTATTATTATGAACATGAAACAGTATAGTGTACTAAAGTTTAGGAGTATTTGTCTTTGATTCAGATCATCCAGCATCCTTTTTTTCCCCCTAGGTTCTACTTTTTAATTTAATTTTTACTTATTTCTTATGTCTTTATTTCCTTACTTTCAGGCATTTTTTTCTTCTATTAGCTTACTTCTAATCTTGTTTTCATTCTATCTTTTAGACATAGAAATTGGATATAAGAATGTGTTGCTCTGTGTAAAGTAAAAGTAAATAGATCTGAGGTGAGTAGTAAGGCTTATGAAATTTTTAACATCCATCTTGTCCCCTGCAAGGGCTTTTTTGTTTACTTTCAATCTTGATTATTATATGGAGTCAGGAAATTGCTGGATGTATGTGAGTGGTGTCTGCTGTCCAAATCGCTGGAAGGTAATTGGGCAGAGGACAAAATTGGTTGTTCCATTGAGTGGTATTTTTCTAGTACATTTGTGGCTGGCTCAGGGCCCTACATCCTGCTTTTAATGTATGTAGTGTGATACCTAACATTTTTAAAAGATATTTATTTATATGACAGAGCACATGCACCGGGGAGCAGCAGGAGAGGGAGAAGCAGACTCCCTGCTGAGCAGGGAACCCAATGGGAGCTTGATCCCAGGACCCTGAGATCATGACCCAAGCTGAAGGCAGATGCTTAAATGACTGAGCCACCCAGGCGCCCCAATACCTAGTATTTTTGAGTGTTCTATCCAGACACTGTTCTAGTTGGTTTACACGTATTAATGATAGTGATAATATTTTGTTACTATTATATAACTCAGTTTGATTAATTTTGCTCTCATATTCAACTGTTAGGAACATCTCTATATTGACAACAAATAGAAATTCCTCTAGGTAATTTCTGATAAATCTACCTGTGGAATGAATGTTTTAGAAAATTGGACAAAGAGGTGTGCTCTGTGCAACATCAGATAACCTCTTCAGTATGTGAATTATTGATGAGAGGCCGCCTAATCTACAGTGGAGACTGTCCATGGAGGCAGCAAGAATCATCAAAGTTGTTAAAAGGAGAATAGTAAAAACACAAAAATGTGTAACTGAAAATACGTTGACATTTTTGAGTTGGTTAGATAGCAGTGAAACTCTTAGAACTTAGACTTAGGGATGCTGGGAACTAAGTACTAAAATGAGAAAAATTGGGATCCTATGGTGATAGGGATTGTTTTTGATCCAGTATTTTGTTTGTTGTACTAAATTCTCTGTATATAAAGAAACTTTTCTCTCCTGCATTAGACTAAGAATATTCAGAACTTTCTGTTGCCACTCACCAGTTTATTACATTTTATTAATCAGAGGCTCAGATTGATAAGCCAAGTTTATTAAACTCTAGTTCTTATTCTAATGTCAAAAGATATTTTTTAGAGCATGTTGTTTTTCTTATACATGTCTTTTTAAAAAGATTTTATTTATTTATTTATTTATTTAAATTTTTTATTTTTTAAAGACTTTATTCATTTATCTGACAGAGAGAAAGATCACAAGTAGGCAGAGAGGCAGGCAGAGAGAGGAGGAAGAAGGCTCCCTGCTAAGCAGAGAGCCCGATGCAGGCCTCGATCCCAGGACCCTGAGATCATGATCTGAGCTGAAGGCAGAGGCTTTAACCCACTGAGCCACC